>WNWK01002361.1:142500-213663 GCA_009830355.1 Cherax destructor
AATTACTGTATCATAATTTGCAGATATATCTGTTGAAGGTTCTGGAAATTACCTCTTGTGGTGTCGTGTGGGTTCTTGATGATGGATTTGGTAATAAACACAAACGTAGCTTGGTTGGTAACTTATATATTGGTGAAAATGGGAGAACACTCAGAGCCGCCTTCGCCTGACATACTCTGTTATCCTGTCTAGAACTGAGGCCCAGTGAGCGAGAGACCTCACGGCATTCAAAGGGTGACCTATGACATAGCTAGGTCAGCAGAAAGACTAGTAACGGATAGTGATCACGTGAAAGGCTTGTGACGCACTAACGGTTGGTAAGATGCAAAATACTACTACTGACAGTGGTGCTGTGATTAAAATCTATTAAGAAACAAACAGGAAAGCAAATGGAAGTATGTAAGAGTTAGTACTGTCATATTACATGTTCATAGGACAGAAAATACCAGCAATCCTATCAGAGTGCAAAACATTTAACAGGCTGATATTTGACATTGGTATTACAAAACCATAGTACCTTCCTGGATATTGTTGTTGTAGGTTCGCCGGTATGTCCGGCCCGGGTCTTCTCCAAATGGTGACCCGGCCCTTCCTGGATAGGCTCAACGCAGTATTTCACTTCTTTCCATATGATTTTCTTTATACTATGGTCTTTGAAGGGAAAAGTAAGACTGTATACAGAGTAACCTGGGTAGGATAAAGAATGTTAATGAAAGAGTGGTGTGGGGAGTGAAGGTGAATGTGAGAAGTATGATGATTGAGAGGATGGGCTAGTAAGAGAGTAAGGCGAGTATGAGTAACAAGTGGGAGAGTATGAGAGGGAGGGAGGGATATTATTTAAGGAGGTTTGTGTGGAAGTATAAAATTCAGTTGAGTACAATTCTTAACACCTAAATAATAGACGAATACTGAAATCCCTCAGAATGTATTCTCTGAAACATAGGAGGGAAACGTGCCTTGTAATTTATACCTGGAAACTACTGAAGGGACTTGCTCGAAATCTGCCTCCTGAATTTTCTCCGTTACAGTAGATCAAGAGGCTCGGCAGAGTATGAGAAGCAGGGGTTGCAGCAGCAAGAGAAAATCTGTCCATATCTGCACTGTCAATTATTAAACATTTGTACATTATAATGAGGCAGGAATACTGCTGTACACTTAACTGCCCCCTTCTAGGAGGCGAAATTGCTGACCTGGAGAGTATACAAAGAACTTTTCACGGCACACACAAGTACGATAAAGCACTTAAATTACTGGGAACGGTTGAAGTCCCTTGATTTGTATACCCTGGAACGCAGGCGAGAAAGATGCATGATAATATACACTTGAAAAATCCTAGAGGGATTGGTACTGGGCTTGCACACGAAAATCACTTCCTATTAAAGCAAAACACTCGGCAGGAGATGCAACATTTTCCCAGTGAAAAGCAGGGGCGATACGAGTACACTGAGAGACAACACAATAAGTGTCCGGGGCCCAAGACTGTTCAACTGCCTCCCAGCATACATAAGGGGGATTACCAATAAACCCCTGGCTGTCTTCAAGAAGGCACTGCACAGGCACCTAAAGTCAGTACCTGACCAGCCGGGCTGTGGTTCGTACGTCAGTCTGCGTGTGGCCAGCAGTAACAGCCTGGTTGATCAGACCCTGATCCACCACGAGGCCTGGTCTCAGACCGGGCCACGGGGGCGTTGACCCCCGAAACCCTCTCCCTCTCAGCCACGTGTCTGTGCTGCCATCCAGTGCCACACACTAAATCTTCAGCCTCCACATATTTTTATCGTTTTCTACATCTTCAATAGTTATGGTATATGGCCAGTTTAAAAATTTATACCTGTTTCACACATCCGCACATTACTTCTATATTTATGCACATACAATACATTTTGTATATGTGTAGGACAAAATCTAGGGAACATTGTTCATAATTTTCTCGTAGTCGTCACCTCTATCAAGGACAATTAAGTCTATTACCTTCAACATCTCCTCATAGTGTATTCTTCATAGTTCTGGGACTAATTTGGTTTTAAACCTTAAGAGTTTTCGATATTCTGCCTTATAAGTGAAGACTACACACTGAATCCACATACATGATGACAGCCTAACATATGTTTTGTGTAAAGTTTCCTGGTCTTAAAATTACTGGATAGTGGTGCGAGGTTTGTTAGTTTTGTATATGTTGCTCAAGTTAAAGAACACCTGAACACGACAACACCCCCGCACCCTCTCCTAGACAAAGCTTACTGGTTAATGTCCTCATCAGTTAAGCTGGGTTGATGGTTAAAGATAACCACTCCTCTGTCCCCTATGGTTACGATAATGCTGTTGATTGCCATGTTCTTGAGAGCTTGAATATAACGAAGAATGATAGGGGGCTTTGTTCCAAAATGGCTGCTGTAATGAGTTATTGGACGAAACCTTTGTGAAACTCGGAGTCTCCAGAATGTTGCTTCTTGATTACTGGATGCCGTTTTTATTTTGGGTCCTGATTCTGCCTGTTTCCTCTCTTTGATAGTGCTGGTGAAACGTAGTTTATGTTGCACTTGGCTCTGGTGACTACTGAGAATGTATTCAGCATTTCTTCTGCTGAGAGCAGGCAGGGAAGCAAAGTTAGTGTGAGCCTCCTAGAAGAAATTCTTAAAGCTTGCCCAAACCTCCTCCTACACTCAAGACGGTAGTGATGAGTGATTTGATTACCTGAAGAGAAGGATTATCTAAGTCTCCGTAAGGTGTTATATTGTGAATCTAGTAGTAACCATCTCTATGAATCGCTTAGAACGAGTGGTTCTTGAAGCTGTGTTGCTTGAGTAAGAGAGAGAGAGTGAGTTAGTTTCTAAATAGAGCATCCATCTCAAATACTGTCTGAGCAATGGTTGTAATTAGTATGGTGATGTTGATATAATGTAAAGACACATAGGTACAGTTCAGGAAATATATTTAAGGAAATGTTTAGGTTTGAGTGTCCTCAATCCTCTTGCAGGTCGTCTTCATACCATTAAAAAAAAAAGATGTGAATATTCAAAGTTAGAGAGGCGGCGCACTCGCCAGGCGAAGACGAACAATTGTTGAATTTCTCAACGCTCTCACGTTTTCTGGAGTGAAAAGAAATAATAGTCTGAGGTGGAAATACATCGAGGTAAAACTGAATGCATCATACAGAGTCCAGGAAACACAAAGGAAGTAAAAAAGCCGTATCTGTGCATTCGCCCCAGGCCCAGACCTTGAAACTTCATATTCATTAAAAATTGCAAGAAACCACTACCTCGGGCCGTAAGTATTCAGGAGGAACCTGAATACAGGTGTCGTCCTTACAGTAATTAAAACACTGATATTGTCCTACTTCACAAAGGTGGCAGTAAAACATTCGCAGAAAAACTATAGGGACCAATAGCACTAACTTCACACTTCAGAAACCTTTGAACGGGTCCTAAGAAGCAACATTGTCCATCACATGAAATCACAAGAGCTGCGTAATCCAGGCTAGCCCGAGTTTACACCAGGTCGCTGCTGCCTTTCACTTTGCTAGACAAGTACAACCATGGTCTTGTATGCATCCCACTGAGAATTTATAACGCTAAATGCTGAAGGGTTAATGGGGAAGGTTGATACTGCCAAATTAACCTTTTTAAACTTGTGACAGGTGTGAACCATGGTGACATGTATAGTACACAATATACGTGCAAAAGGAATAACTGGAAAAATGCGCAGATGAAAATTTAACTTAATTAGAACCCAGAAAGTATTTACCGTGCAGTCGGAGGTTTCACATTAAAAAGTTCTGTTCCTCAAGGCACAGTACTCGCCCCCACTTCTGTGTCTCATTCTTACATTAGACATAGACAAGACATCAGTCACAGTACCGTAACAACAAGCGAATGTAAGTGAAGTCTTCCGGTTGGTCTCAGAGACCAATATGTTCAGTGTAGACAAGTTTTATTTTCTGCACAATGGAAGATTGGATGAACTAATGACTAATATAACGGAGTACAGTACAAACTCAAGTCACTCAACAGAGGAAGTTCCATGTGCTAGACTCTGGTGTGATGTGAGATCTCACATTCAAGGACCACAACAACGTCGCCATTACTGCCGCAAAAATAACTTGGATTACTTGAACGTTCAGAAAAAAAGAGACGCTGAACCAATAAAGGAACACTGTATCGCCTATTCAACATTTTACCAGAAGAAATAGGAACACTGCAAGTGTAGAAGTCTTCAAGAAGAAACTGGCCATGTTCACCAGGTGCCAGATCAACCAGGCTATGATTAATTTGTGGGTCAGCAGGCCACCAGCAGCATCAGCCTGGTTGATCAGGCAAGCACCAAACGAGCCTGGCCCATGGCCGAATTCTGGGAGTAGAAAAACTCTGGGAACTCATCAAAGTCTGCTTTAAGTCACTTATTCTCTCCTGGCTGGAATACTGCTGTATACTGACGGCCACTTCAAGGACGACCACAACTTTCACTGACCGTAAACATTTAGTCTAACATCTTAGAACACAGACGAGAAAGATATATAATTTATACCTGGAAAATGTTTGAGGGACTGGTCCCAAAGCTGCACACCGGAAACACTTCGTAATAAAGCAAGACTTAGCAGACAGTGCAAAATACCTTGTTAAAAATTATGGGCACGACGAGTACACTAAGATAGAACTCGATAAGAGTCAAAAGGCCCTCGACTTCTTTTTAACACCTTTCCTTCATACCTTTGACCTTGGATTTACATTTGATGAGTTTTCAGAGTTTTTCTACTCCCAGAGCCCGGCCGTGGGCTAGGCTTGTCTGGTACTTGCCTGGTCAACCAAACTGTTGTTAATGGTGACCCGCTGACCCTTTTTGAGTTCAAATCAGTTCCTGATCAACAGCGCTGTGGTGCATGCACTGGACTCGACGATGCAGCTAGCACCAACAGCCTAGTTTATCAGTCACTCACGAAATCGTCTTTGGGTAACATCTGATTAACTTTTGTCTTCTCCAGATGTTCTGGTGACCTTTTCCTTGATATTTTCTTAAAACTTGATATGCAAATTAAAAATACTGGCTTGTAATTCCTTGCCTTATGTTGGTCTCTTTTTTTTTTTTTTAAATTCTGGGATGACTTTCGCATTTTTTCCAGTTTTCTGATAGTTGGCTTAAGAGAGAATCTTAAGAAGTTTTTTTTTTTTATTTAGTCTCACTGGTTGTGCATTTTTTGAGTCCCCATGTGGATATGTTGCTTGAACCCATTGAAGTTTTTAAGTCAAGCTCATGTTGCTGTTTAACTACTTTAATTATGCTGATGCTTTGTTGAAGTGAGTTCAGTGCCTTCACGAGGCTTTCTGCTTCCGTGAAAACCTTAAATCTTCTCGTAAGGTCTTGGCATACTTTTCTGACAGCTGCTGCTACCTCCCCTCCTTCATTCTTATTACCTGGACCTTTACAGTCGTGTGTTTCCTACATAACTGTAGTTATGTTCAGTTTTGGCCTTTGATGCTATAATATTTTTACAATTTTCCATCTTCTTGTCCTAGCATATTCTTCCAATTACAAATTTCACTGAATTAGGTGTCGTTTTACAAATTGTTGGCATTATTCCTTTATAGAGTATTAATGTGTTTTTTGTGTTGCGTATTTTGTGGCAAGCAATGTCGCACCTCCTCGGCTCCTCTGCATTCTTAGTTGAACCTGAGTTGTTCTTTATGCTCCGTATGAACCTTTACTTTGCTTCTTGGCATTTTGATTATATTACGTCCATCTTCTCTTGATTCCAGTAAACTTTCCTCCTTTTAAATTTTTTTGGTACATTTCTCATGTTATCGTTGACTACTCTCCTATAGTTTGGTTTCCTGTTATTTATTTTCCTCCATTTATCTTTCTACGAGGTATTCAAAACCTAGTACCACATGATCGCTGCCACCTGGTGATTTTACCTGCTGGTATGTCATGTATTTGTAGGGTGAAAACCAGGTCAAGTCTTGGTTCATTTCCTGCCCCCTTCAATTTCTCACTTTTCTTTCCTTCGTATATCATCTAAACTTTCTCCATTACTTCTTTTATTAGTTTTCCTCTTTCTATGTTTCTGGTTCTCAGTGAGAGCTGCAGTTATCCTAGTAAATCTCCTTAGTGTTAAAATGTAGTGTTAGCTAAGGAGGTTTCTGCACTCTGTCACTTTTACCAATATTGCATTGTTCTCATTCTACTCTTCCCTTGGTGGTAGATTATATCAGTGTCATTTACTGTTGACACTCTGGACATTACTGTGGTTTCTCATCATCGGTGTTGCTGCTGCTACTACTCTGTATTAATTATAATTTTTATTACTTGTTACTCCACTAGAAATAATGAACTTGTTCCAGATTTTTGTCTTCATCATAACCGTGATATTAGGGGTTTCCTCTTTCTTTCAGAACTCCATATTGTTGGTCACTCCATCAGCAGTCAATACCACACTGATTGCTTCTTGTCTCTGGGTGTCAGTTATGCTTCTTTTCTTTAATGGGTGAAAAGTTTCCTACACCCCATGTTGAGTCATCCCTCCTGAGATAGGTGCCGCTTCCCTATTAGTTTTCCCTGCTACTTCTTTCTCTATTGTCTCTGATTTATGTTTTTTATTCTGATTGATCCCGTTTTATATAAACAAGTGTTGAAGTTGCAAGATTCCCTCTCTTCCTCCCTCCCTCTATCTCTCCCCCCCTCTATCTCTCTCTCCCCTTTCTCCCCCCTCTCTCTCCCTCTTTCTTTCTCCCTCCCTCTCTCCCTCCCCTCTCCCTCCCCTCTCCCTCCCCCTCTCCCTCCCCCTCTCCCCTCTCTCCCCTCTCTCCTCTCTCCCCCTCTCCCCTCTCTCCCTCTCTCCCCCTCTCCCCTCTCTCCCCCCTCTCCCCTCTCTCTCCTCTCCTTCCTTTGATATACCTTAGATATATCTTTGAGTTTCGAGTTTTTCTACTCCTAAGCCTTGTTTTGGGCCAGGCTCTGGTTGCTTCATTTTTTAACCTTTCTACTACCGAGCTTTGGATTAATTTTCAAGGTTCTGTCTTTTGATTGCTTCTTGTTTCCTTTACATTACCAATTTCTTTCTCTTTCTTTGCCACCAAACATTTTGAATTTCTTATCATTGCTCATGTGATACTTCTCGCTCATTTTAACATTGTTTGCCAGGCCTTTATTAAAGCTACTTTGTTTTGGTCCCATTGGTTTCACTAATCATTTTGTTATCCCTACCATATATGTTCATCTTCATCCTCTTTTCTCTTTGCTCTTCTTACTTTCCCTCTCAGTTTTGAATGATTTTTTGTGAATAAATGTATGGGTTTTTGCTGGCAATCTCTTCTCCCTGCCTTTTCCACTTATTTCTTTTGTGAGTGGTGTTTTTTTTTTATTTATCTAGAGAGAATATCGGGAGAGAGGGGGGAGAGAGAGGGAGGGAGAGAGAGATAAAGAGGCCTGGTCACAGACCGGGCCGCAGGGGCGTTGACCCCTGGAATTCTCTCCAGGTCTCCAGGTAAACTCAGTCACTGCCCTCGAAACCTGATCGGTGGGAAGGGCATAAATGGAAGAATAAGACACTTGTGTAACATTTGCGAATCTTTATTGAGGAAACGTTTCTCCAGCCAGTGGTTTCTTGAGTCCAATACAGAGAAGAATGGCGGAAGATGAATAGTAGTTTAAGGTAATCAGTCCCTCAGTCGATGTGTTCAGTCCATCAATCTTGAGAAAAGTACAACATATGCTCGGAGAGGTGGCTTATATAATGTAGTGAGGTGAGTAGAAGCAGCAGGCGGCGGCATCACCATTGGACAAATTCACTGGTGTAAGTAGGTCATGCTGTAGGTTAGACAATCATAGAAGAATTCCCTGTATCAAGAACCCAAGATAATGTTTCCTTAATAAATATTCCCAAATGTTGCACAAGTGTCAACTTCTTCAACTTTGCGGTTTTCTAAACCATTTACATCACAAAGGCATTAATATTACATGAGTTATAATATGACTATTGGACGTTTTGATGTGATCATGGGATGATTACACACAAAATGAGGGTTGTAGGCATGACGGGGAAAGTAGACTCATGGATTTTCGGGTTCCTAACACACACAACACAAAAAGTAGTAGTAAACAGAGCAAAATCAAGCATCAGCGAGGTAAAAAGTTCAGCTCATCAAGGCACTGTCCTGGCACCTCTGCTCTTTCTCGTCCTCATAACAGAAACATATGAACACCCGTCACAGTTTTGTATCATTTGCAGATGACACCAAAATAAGCATGAAAGTCACTATGGTAGAGGACAATGAAAAATTACAGGAAGACATAAGCAGGGTTTTCTAGTGGGCAGTGGAGAACAACATGACGTTCAATGGTGATAAGTTTCAGATGGAAAGAATGAAGAACTCAAAAGGAACACTATATACAAAACTCAAGAGGATCACCAAACAGAACGAAAGAATCACTTGAAAGACTTGGGAATAACTATGCCAGCTGACATTTCTTTCAAAGAACACAATAAGACAAAGGTCACGACAGCCAGGTGGATGACAGGGTGGGTATTGAGAACGTGCAAAACAGGAAAATAATACCAACAGTGACACTTTACAAATCGCTAGTGCTCCCCCACTTGGAATATAGCTCAGGGCTGGAGAAATATCAGAACTTGAACAAATACAGAGATCGTTTGCTGCCCTCATAGTAAAGCATTTAAATTACTGGGAACGCCTTAAAGTCTTGAACATGTACTCACTGGAGTGGAGGAGAGAGATGCATGATAATATATACCTGGAAAGTACTCGAGGGCCTGGTCCCAAATCTTCACACTGCCATAACATACTGGAGCGAGAGAGAGAGATCGGAGGGAGTGCAAAATATACCCAGTGAAAAACAGGGGTGCGGTGGGCACAATAAGGAAACACTGTATCAACATTCATGGTCCCGGATTATTCAACATCTTATCAGAAACACTACTGGAACAAGTGTAAATGTCTAAAAGAGGAAATTGGACAAGTATATTCACCAGGTGCCAGATCGACCAGGCTGTGATGGATATGTGGGTCAGTGGGCCACCAGCAACAACAGCCTGGTTTACTAGGCAAGCACCAGACGAGCCTGGCCCATGGTCGGGCTCCTGGAGTAGAATCTGGAAACTCATCAAAGGTGAAGGTAGCAGTTGCTGTATGTTGACAACATGGAAGACTACTATTTAATCTCAGTGACGCTTCCCTTCTTCTCATACATTTAACATATTTTTTATTATTCAAATTAATTTTTGAGTTTCTAATTGTACATTTATAGTGAAGAAAAATATTACCTTTTGAATGTTGTAGTACAACATATATGTGTAGGTGACTGTGTACGTGTGAGTGTAGGTGTGGAGGTGACTGTGTACGTGTGAGTGTAGGTGTGGAGGTGACTGTGTACGTGTGAGTGTAGGTGTGGAGGTGACTGTGTACGTGTGAGTGTAGGTGGGGAGGTGACTGTGTACGTGTGAGTGTAGGTGTGGAGGTGACTGTGTACGTGTGAGTGTAGGTGTGGAGGTGACTCTGTACGTGTGAGTGTAGGTGGGAGGTGACTGTGTACGTGTGAGTGTAGGTGGGAGGTGACTTGTACGTGTGAGTGTAGGTGGGAGGTGACTGTGTACGTGTGAGTGTAGGTGGGGAGGTGACTGTGTACGTGTGAGTGTAGGTGTGGAGGTGACTGTGTACGTGTGAGTGTAGGTGGGGAGGTGACTGTGTACGTGTGAGTGTAGGTGGGGAGGTGACTGTGTACGTGTGAGTGTAGGTGTGGAGGTGACTGTGTACGTGTGAGTGTAGGTGGGGAGGTGACTGTGTACGTGTGAGTGTAGGTGTGGAGGTGACTGTGTACGTGTGAGTGTAGGTGGGGAGGTGACTGTGTACGTGTGAGTGTAAGTGGGGAGGTGACTGTGTACGTGTGAGTGTAGGTGTGGAGGTGAATGTGTAGGTGTGGAGGTGTGAGTGTAGGTGGGAGGTGTGAGTGTAGGTATGGAGGTGACTATGTAGGTGTGGAGGTGTGAGTGGAGGTGACTGTAGGTGTGGAGGTGACTGTGTACGTGTGAGTGTAGGTGTGGAGGTGACTGTGTACGTGTGAGTGTAGGTGTGGAGGTGACTGTGTACGTGTGAGTGTAGGTGTGGAGGTGACTGTGTACGTGTGAGTGTAGGTGTGGAGGTGACTTGTGTACGTGTGAGTGTAGGTGGGGAGGTGTGAGTGTAGGTGTGATTGTAGGTGGGGAGGTGTGAGTGTAGGTATGGAGGTGACTATGTAGGTGTGGAGGTGTGAGTGGAGGTGAATATGTAGGTGTGGAGGTGACTGTGTAGGTGTGGAGGTGACTGTGTAGGTGTGAGTGTAGGTGTGGAGGTGTGACTGTAGGTGTGGAGGTGTGAGTGTAGGTGTGGAGGTGAGAGTGTAGATGTGTAGGTGTGAGTGTAGATGTGTAGGTGTGGAGGTGTGAGTGTAGATGTGGAGGTGTGAGTGTAGGTGTGGAGGTGTGAGTGGAGGTGTGACTGTAGGTGTGGAGGTGTGAGTGTAGGTGTGGAGGTGAGTGTAGATGTGGAGGTGTGAGTGTAGATGTGGAGGTGTGAGTGGAGGTGTGGAGGTGTGAGTGTAGGTGTGGAGGTGTGAGTAACACTCACCTTGAGGATGGGCATCCATGAGTTAGGTGTGGAGGTGAGTGTAGGTGTGGAGGTGTGAGTGTAGGTGAGAGTGTAGGTGTGAGTAGGTGTGGAGGTGAGTGTCTAGGTGTGGAGGTGAGAGTGTAGGTGTGGAGGTGAGTGTAGGTGTGGAGGTGAGAGTGTAGGTGTGGAGGTGAGGTGTAGGTGTGGAGGTGAGAGTGTAGGTGTGGACGTGAGTGTAGGTGTGGTGCGAGTGGAGGTGTGAGTGTAGGTGTGGAGGTGACCTTGTAGGTGTGGAGGTGACCGTGTAGGTGTGAGTGTAGGTGTGGAGGTGTAGATGAATGGTTCAGAGAACCGACAAGTTATAAATTAGACACATATGCAACACTTGGGTATCTTTATTGAGGAAACGTTTCGCCACACAGTGGCTTCATCAGTCCAATACAAAGTAAAAAGGTGTAAGGAGAGGAGTTTGAGGTAATCAGTCCCTCGGCCTGGAGTCGATGTGTTCAGTCCATCAATCTTGTAGAAAGTACAGCACAGGTCCGTAGAAGTGGCTTATATACTGTAGTCAGGTGAGGCGAAGCAGGAGGAGCCGGGGTCACAGTGGTACCATCCACTAGTCGAAGTAGGTCTTCGTCCAAAGGTTGGACAAGTGTTGAAGAATTCGTTTGTATCAAGATCCCAAGATGTTGCCGTGTCAGACAGGATGTAGATAAATAACAAAAAAGGCACAATACCGTGACTGGAACAATACACACACAACCCGCACATGTAGGTAGATGAATGTGGAGGTGAGAGTGTAGGTGTGGAGGTGAGAGTGTAGGTGTGGAGGTGAGAGTGTAGGTGTGGAGGTGAGAGTGTAGGTGTGGAGGTGAGACTGTAGGTGGGGAGGTGACTGTGTAGGTGTGAGTGTAGACAAGTGTAAGTGTAGGTACTAGTCCTTGGTAATGAAAATATCCCTCGAATTTATAAACTAGGTGAAGTAGATCTTGATCATACAGAATGTGAAAAAGACTTGGGAGTCATGGTAAGCAGGAATCTAAAGCCAAGACAACAGTGCCTAAGTGTGCGCAATAAGGCTAACAGATTACTAGGATTTATTTCAAGAAGTATAAGCAACAGAAGTCCAAAAGTTATTTTACAGCTCTATACATCACTAGTGAGACCTCATTTGGATTATGGAGCTCAGTTTTGGTCTCCTTACTACAGGATGGATATAGATTCATTGGAGAACATACAAAGAAGAATGACTAAAATGATTTACAGTATAAGAAATCTCCCGTATGAAGATAGACTTAGAGCGTTGAATCTCCACTCTCTGGAGAGACGTAGAATGAGGGGAGATATCATCGAGGTGTACAAGTGGATGATGGGCATAAACAAAGGAGATATTAATAAAATACTGAGGATATCGAACCAAGTAAGAACCAGAAATAACGGATTTAAATTGGATAAATTTAGATTTAGAAAGGACATAGGCAAGTACTGGTTTTCGAACAGAGTTGTAGATGCGTGGAACAATCTTCCGAGTAGGGTGATAAAGGGTGGCTTTAAAAAGAGATTGGACAGATATATGAGTGGGAGGGGCTGGATTTGATTGGTGTCGTGAGTACGGGAGTAAATTCTTAGGTAGTGGTGGTTTTGATAAGGACTTGCCTTGTATGGGCCAGTAGGCCTTCTGCAGTGTTCCTCCATTCTTATGTTCTTATGTAGGTGTGGAGGTGTGAGTGTAGTGTAGGTGTGGAGGTGCGAGTGTAGTGGAGGTGTGAGTGTAGTGGAGGTGTGAGTGTTGTGGAGGTGTGAGTGTAGTGGAGGTGTGAGTGTAGTGGAGGTGTGAGTGTAGTGGAGGTGTGAGTGGAGTGGAGGTGTGAGTGGAGTGTAGGTGGGGAGGTGACTGGAGGTGTGAGTGTAGGTGGAGGTGACTGTGAGGTGTGAGGTAGGTGGAGGTGACTGTGTGAGGTGTGAGGTAGGTGTGGAGGTGACTGTGGAGGTGTGAGTGTAGGTGGGGGAGGTGACTGTGAGGTGTGGAGTGTAGGTGTGGAGGTGTGAGTGTAGGTGTGGAGGTGTGAAGGTGACTGTGGAGGTATGAGTGTAGGTGTGGAGGTGTAGGTGTGGAGGTGACTGTTGAGGTGTGAGTGTAGGTGTGGAGGTGACTGTGGAGGTGTGAGTGTAGGTGGGGAGGTGACTGTGTAGGTGTGGAGGTTGAGTGTAGGTGTGGAGGTGAGTATGGAGGTGACTGTGGGGGTGTGAGTGGAGGTGTGAGTGTAGGTGTGGAGGTGACTGTGTAGGTGTGGAGGTGACTGTGTAGGTGTGGAGGTGACTGTGTAGGTGTGGAGGTGACTGTAGGTGTGGAGGTGTGAGTGTAGATGTGGATGTGACTGTAGATGTGGAGGTGTGACTGTAGATGTGGAGGTGTGACTGTAGATGTGGAGGTGTGACTGTAGATGTGGAGGTGTGGCTGTAGATGTGGAGGTGTGGCTGTGGATGTGGAGATGTGGCTGTAGATGTGGAGATGTTGCTGTGGATGTGGAGATGTGGCTGGAGGTGTGACCGTAGTTGTGGAAGTTTGGGTGTGGAGGTGTAGGTGTTCAGGTGTGACTGTAGGTGTTCAGGTGTGGCTGTAGGTGTGGTAGTGTGACTGTAGGTGTGGAGGTGTGGCTGTAGGTGTGGATGTGTGGCTGTAACTAGGTGTGGAGGTTTGACTGTAACTAGGTGTGGAGGTTTGACTGTAACTAGGTGTGGAGGTTTGACTGTAACTAGGTGTGGAGGTTTGACTGTAACTAGGTGTGGAGGTTTGACTGTAACTAGGTGTGGAGGTTTGACTGTAACTAGGTGTGGAGGTTTGACTGTAACTAGGTGTGGAGGTTTGACTGTAACTAGGTGTGGAGGTTTGACTGTAACTAGGTGTGGAGGTTTGACTGTAACTAGGTGTGGAGGTGTGACTGTAACTAGGTGTGAGAGGTTTGACTGTAACTAGGTGTGGAGGTTTGACTGTAACTAGGTGTGGAGGTTTGACTGTAACTAGGTGTGGAGGTTTGACTGTAACTAGGTGTGGAGGTTTGACTGTAACTAGGTGTGGAGGTTTGCTGACTAGGTGAGTGACGCAATAGGTGTGGAGGTTTGACTGACTAGTGTGGAGGTGGTAACTGAGGTTTGATGTACGGTGTGGAGGTGTGCAGCTGTATAGGTGTGGAGGTTTGACTGTAACTAGGTGTGGAGGTGTGACTGGAGGTGAGCATAGGTGTGGAGGTGTGACTGTAGGTGTGGAGGTGTGACTGTAGGTGTGGAGGTGTGACTGTAGGTGTGGAGGGGTAACTGTAGGTGTGGAGGTGTGACTATAGGTGTGGAGGGGTAACTGGAGGTTTGAGTGTAGGTGTGGAGGTGTAAGTGTGGAAAGTGTAAGTGTGGAAGTGTGAGTGTAGATGTGGAAGTGTGAGTGTAGATGTGGAAGTGTGAGTGTAGATGTGGAAGTGTGAGTGTTGATGTGGAAGTGTGAGTGTAGGTGTGGAAGTGTGAGTGTAGATGAGAGTGGGGATGTTTTGCCTTCACCCACTATATACAGATATGCACACTATGTACAATATGTACATATAGAATTATAATAAATGTACACCTCAGTGGCAGATGGCAAAGCAGAAGCCGGAGAGAGTGCACTATACTCAACCAGCAGGTAGGCAAGTCTGCCAGTGCTTCCCGCAAGTGAACTACGTTGCTTCAGCTTTGGCAGGCTTGCCTTTTATTGGTTAATGGACCAAGGTACTGATTTAAAGACAGGTACCCTATCGATTGTTAAACCCTTAGCTGGTTTGCTGGTTGGGAGGCAGCCTATATGGGAGTGTGACATATGCCGAGTAAATTGTAACATACTCTTTGCATGCCACAGGAGGTGAGAGTGGAGGGGTGACTGTAGGTGTCAGGTGTGACTGTGTGTGTGGAGGTTTGCTTTTAAGGAGAGTAGCTCATGTAGAGGAAAGATGAGGCCACTAGGAATTCTGTACACGAAGGTAAAAAGAAACCTATTAGTGATATGATAATTCCATCACAGGGAATCTTGCAACTTCAACACTTGTTTATATAAAACGGGATCAATCAGAAAAAAAAACATAAATCAGAGACAATAGAGAAAGAAGTAGCAGGGAAAACTAATAGGGAACCGGCACCTATCTCAGGAGGGATGACTCAACATGGGGTGTAGGAAACTTTTCACCCATTAAAGAAAAGAAGCATAACTGACACCCAGAGACAAGAAGCAATCAGTGTGGTATTGACTGCTGATGGAGTGACCAACAATATGGAGTTCTGAAAGAAAGAGGAAACCCCTAATATCACGGTTATGATGAAGACAAAAATCTGGAACAAGTTCATTATTTCTAGTGGAGTAACAAGTAATAAAAATTATAATTAATACAGAGTAGTAGCAGCAGCAACACCGATGATGAGAAACCACAGTAATGTCCAGAGTGTCAACAGTAAATGACACTGATATAATCTACCACCAAGGGAAGAGTAGAATGAGAACAATGCAATATTGGTAAAAGTGACAGAGTGCAGAAACCTCCTTAGCTAACTAGATTTTAACACTAAGGAGATTTACTAGGATAACTGCAGCTCTCCGTGAGAACCAGAAGCAGAGAGAGAACTAATAAAAGAAGCAACGGGTGTTCTCTGTGATATTCGTTTGTTGAGGGTCTTATGCTGGGGGCTGGGCTTTGAAATGAGCTGAGGTTGGAAAACAACTCGGCCTGTAAAAATTTATCTGTAAGCAAAAAAAAAAAAATACCTCTACACCCCCATAACAACCAGCTTGTGAGGTCTGTCAGCTCTTGTGGGAAACTCACCACATGGTCGCTCTTAGATCTGAGATTTTCCTGACAAAACTAGGGTAATATAATATCAGGGATTAGTATTTTTGACTCATCTTTGCAAACGAAAGGAAAGGAGACCTTGTCTCAAGATATCACAGCAGCATTACGGGTGTAGGTGCTGGGATTTCCAGTATGAGTGGTGAGACTGTGGGTGTGAGTGGTGAGATTGTGGATGAGTTGTGGTGCTGCAGGTATGTGTGGTGATACTGGATGTAGATAGTGAGACTATGGGTGTGGGATTGAGGATAAGGGTGGTGTGACTGGGTATGGGATTGTGGGTAAGTGGGGTGGTGTGACTTTGGGTTATGGGTGCTGTAACTTCTTCGATTTGTAAATTAGTATTGTGTAATTGTATGTGTAAGAAAAGAAACATTGTAGGAGGAGGCTGGGATACCTCACCTGGTTGTCTTCTGCCAACAAATTAAATAAGAATTCTGCCAACCTCTAAATACAGTATTGATATTTTGGTTGCATAAACATATTGAAAATATGACAATATATAACATTTGCTTAATTTTACATGAGCAGGAGATTATTTTTTTGGTGTATTTTCAGATTGGTGCCGACGGCAGAAGAAACCAAGTGTTCCTTGCCCTTTCTACTGCAGCAGAATTTAGAGATCATCTTTCTCTATTTAGTGACTTTTATGCTAATCTTGGTAAGAGTTTCACCTGATATTACTTCATACTTGCACTGAACAAGAAAAGAGTGATGAAGAGAAAGCTTTTATTGTGACAGCATTTTGCTTTATGTAGAGCTTTATTAAAGCTTTAAATAGAGTGCCACTTTGCCACAATAAAAGCTTACTCTACAACTGTCTTTTCTTGGTTACTATTGGCTGAACACGTTTATATTCATAATTTCCACTGTTCCTTAGTCTCATTTGATGACCTTTAGCTTTTTTACTATTTTTTTTTTTTTTTTTTAACATTTTTGTTGTTGCAGTATTTTAGTCATTTTCTTGTAAAGGACTTGTCGTGCATAGCCTGGCATTCATTCTTAGGTTTTTCACCTAAAATCTCTCATCACTTACCTTATTGTCCAGTCACTGTAGCTGTATACAATCACTAAATAACATATCCCTTCATATATAGTATCTACACACAATGGACATTGTGAAGAAATTTAATGTACACCAGTCAGATTTTGTTTGATGAAAATTATTTGCTACTTAAATTTTTTTGGTCAATATTCTGAACTGATTGAAATACTCAAACCTCTTGTCAATAAGACTATATGTTTATTTAAATTTTGTATTTGATTGGAGATATGCTCTAGTTTCACTTTTTTAGGCATTCTTCCAAATTATTGCAAAAGATAAACTAATACTGTCTGACTACTGAAATATGAAATGCATCTGATCATACTCTTTGAAACCTTGTGCTACCTACCTGTGGACTTCCTGTAGCTGATTCCAGGGGTCATTGTTCCTGTAACCTGGGGTTAGATTACACCTGATTGATAGCCTGATCAGATCAGCTATTGTTGCTAACAGCATACAGTTTAAAGTAGGTAATACAGCCCAGTTGCTGATCAGGCATGATAACTTATCAAATTCTTCCTTGAAGATAGCTAGGGATCTGTTGGTAATTTTCCTTGCATAAATGCACTCCTGTTTTAACCCTTTGGGGGTCGGTGCCGTACTAGTACGTTTTACGAGCAGGGGTTGGTGCCGTACTAGTACGCCCAAATTCTAGCGGCCTCAATTTAAGCAGAAAACGTCTGGTAGGCATACATATGAAAGAATGGGTCTGTGTGGTCAGTGTGCGCAGTATAAAAAAAATCCTGCAGTACACACTGCATAATGAGAGAAAAAAACTCTGACCGTTTTTTTCAATTAAAACAGCGACTTTGCAGCCGATTTTCATATGGTATATATTGATGTATTCTCGGTTTCTTGGTCTCATTTGATAGAATGGAAGATATATTACAGAAATAGAGATGATTTTGATTGGTATGACAATGACAAGTACCTTGAAATTGAGCTCAAATTAGCAAAATGTTCGATTTTGACGATGTTCAAGAGTAAACAAATCACACCATGCCTCCAATACACATCAACTGGCGAGTCTTATTTTCATGCACAAGTGCTCTGATATTATTTGTACCATTTTACAATGATGCAGTTGTATACATAACAGTAAATCTTCTATTTTGTGAGAATAAAAATTCAAATGTAAAGCAAAAGTAATGGAACAGTGGCCTGGAGACGTGACTAATGAACAGAGAACATGTTATTTTAGTGCCAGGAATGTCTGCCTTGTTTATTCTGGACCTATTTTGAAATTGGCATCGTTTGAAATTTGTGAAATTGGAAAATTGTCATTTCTGACCACTATTTTGGGTAGATGAAATTGGTAAATAGGCAGTTTCTTGTACTCAATCGATAGAAGAAATGGAGTTCTATCGAAATAGCTATAGTTTTAGGAGACTGAAACATTGGAATTTGTCGAAAATAGGGCTCAAAATGGGCAAAATCGCCTATGCGTAAGTGTCATGGCTACCGATAACTTCGCGAAAGCATAATTCCGTTAGTTTTCGATCAAATTTCATAATTTTGGTGGCGTTATGATCGGAAAAAGATTCTTTATCATTTCATAAGAAAAAATTAATTTTTTTTTTTCCAAAAATTTTTCGACCCCAGGAACACTTTCCTGAGAAGGCCTGTCGACCCCCAAAGGGTTAATTGGGGTGTTTTGCACTGTCATCTTAGCTTCTTGGCAATTAAGAGTAATTTCAGTGTGTAGATTTGGAACCAAACCCTCCATAATCTTACAGGAGTAAATTAGTATACTTCTTTCTCACCTTTGTTCTAGGGAGTATAATTCAAGGGTCTTTAACCCTTTGGGGGTCCAAGGGGTCTCTCTGAAACTCGTTCTCAGGGTCCACGAATTTAAAAAAAAAAAAATTCTTTTGAAATAATAGAGAATCTTTTTCCGATCATAACGCACAAACATTATGAAATTTGATCAAAAACTAGCGGAATTATGCTTTCGCGAAGTTAGCGGTATAAATGACATTTACGCATCGGCGATTTCGCCCACTTTGAGCCCTATTTTCCGCAAATTCCAATGTATCAGTCTACTAAAATTATAGCTATTTCGCTAGAACTCCATTTCTTCTATCGCCTGAGTACAAGAAACCGCCTATTTCCCAATTTCAACTACCCAAAATAGTGGTCAGAAAATGGCAATTTGGCCAATTTCACACAAAATTCAAAAGATGCCAATTTCAAAATAGGGTCCATAATAAACAAGGCAGACATTCCTGGCACTAAAATAACATCTTCTCTGTTCATTAGTCATGTCTCCAGGCCCCTCTTACATTACTTTTGCTTTCCATTTTGAATTTTTATTCTCACAAAAAATAGAAGATTTACTGTTATGTATACAACTGCATCATTGTAAAAATGGTATAAATAATATCAGCGCACTTGTGCAAGAATATTACTCTCCAGTTGATGTGTATTGGACGCATTGTGTGATTTGTTTACTCATGAACATCGGCCAAAATTGAACATTTTCGCTACTTTGCATTCAGTTTCAAGGTACTTGTCATCGTGAAACAAGTCAAATTTATCTCTATTTCTGTAATATATCATCTGTTTTATAAAATGAGACTAAAAAAACGAGAATACAAGCATAAATACCACACGAAAATAGACTGCAAAGTCGCTGTTTTAAACCAAAAACACAGGTCAGTTGTTTTTTTTCCTCATTATGCACTGTGTGGTGCAGGAATTTTTTTATACTGCGCACACTGACCGCATAGACCCATTCTATCACATCTAGGCCTAACACCCTGTTTCTGCTTGATTTGAGGGCGCTAGAATTTAGGAGTACTAGTATGTCAATAACCACAGTGCGTAAAATGTACTTGTACAACCATAACCCCGAAAAGGTTAAGGGGTTTCAAAAAATTTAGGATGTTTGAATGAGAAGTGAAAGTTCTCTCAACATTTTTTGGATCTGCACTTTTATGTACATTAAAGAGGGGTGTATGCATACAGCAGTATTCCAGATTAGAGAGTAAAAAATACCCAAAAGAGTATCATCACTGGCCTGGCATTCTTATTTAGAAGGTTCTAATTATTCAGCCTATCAAGTGCAATTCATTCAAGGATCACACTTGTGATTCTTGTATGGAATATTTTCTCACATTGCTACCCTTAAGTCATTTACATTCCTCTTCTGCTCTATTAAGTGGCTTGAGTTCATTTTTTGCTCCACTACAGTATTTTATTTTTAAATTTTCTATAGCAGAGTATCTTCAATTTGTGCTTATTGAGCATCATATTGTTTCATGTGGCCCACTAGAAGACTTGGTTCACTTAGTACAAGTTGTGTAGTCATGAATTCATCATCTACAAGCATCTCTCCAAAAGTATTCCTTGCAGATATTGAAGTGCAGAATTTGTGTACAGAATTTGAATAGGTTGATTTCATCAAATGAGGAAGGAGGAGAATGGAAGGAAGGGGCAGGAAAAGGCTAACAAGAGAATGATCCAGGAGTGGATGGATTAAGAGCTGAGGTGCTTGAAGGTGGTGGTGGTGGTGTGAGTTATAATTTTTTTTATACAAAATGAAATATGTACCCTGCTTGCAGAATATGAAATATGCCAGGTGTATAGGCAAAAGTAGAAATTCTTACAATCATACCACTGGCAAGTGGTACATAATGCTAAATATAGAAATAAGAGAATTAGTCTGTGGAGTGTATCAGAAAAGGTGTATGGAAAAAATATACAGTACATTAATAATAGACGGTGAGACTTGAGTATTGAATATGTTAGAAGCAGAGATATTGTAGAAAAGGCAAGAAGATACTGGTAGTTGATGTTAAAATGCCAGCCAAGAGGAATAAATTATTTTTCCTCACTCAAGGACATAGAAAAGGCCTATAATAAAGTATCTAATGGCACTTAGGAAGTTTGTTCTGGTGTAAGGATTAACCCCTCACTCCATTGATACTTGTATTCTTTACACTGGAATGTTGATGTGCACGGATTTACCCCATTAAGGTTGCCAAAATTGCAGATGTTGAGAATGTTCAGAGAACTTTCACTGCCCACTAGTACTCAATTAAATTATTAGGAAGACCTAAGCTGTGCTGCCTGGAGCACAGAAAAGAAAAATATGTAATAATTTACAGTTGAGGGGACTGGTTGCAAACTTGCTGACAGAAATAATCCCTAATAAGAATGGGAATCATGATACAGTGCAAAATATTCCCAATGAAAAACAGGCACACTAAAGGGTAACTCAGTTTCCTAGGCTTTTCAACACCACTTCAGATATAAGAGTATTTACTTGCTGGTTGATTATCAGATATGATTCCTAACTGTATTCAAGAGGGAATATACCTGGAGGAGTATACCTGGAGTGGGTCAGCGCTCCCACTGCTCGGTCCTTGACCAAGTTCTTGATTAACCACGCTGTAGTGCCTATGACAAAATGTTCTTTTAGCAATACAAGTCTGATTATCAGGTCATCAACTGGGAGGCCTGGTCTGAACCTGATCACAGGAGCAATGGCCACTGGAACCATCAATACACAAGCACCAGGTGTCAAATACTGCATGTATATCAATAAATTGTCAATCTAGGTAGACTACTTTATTTATAATTATAAAACATTTTGCAATAATTTCAGTATAGCATAATTTGCATTCTTTTTGAGTGGAGGGTCTGAAACATGACTCATAATTGTTTTCAACCCCTTGATGGTTGGCCTTGAGTGGGCAACTTTAATTGACTTTTAATCCAAATCAAAGCTCACTAAAGTTTTTATATTTTGGCTGCTTTTCTCTCTTCAGATTAGAATGCAACTTTCTATATCAATCAGCTTCATAACTTGATTGTATTTGCTATACTTGCAGAAATGTATCAGTAGTTTCCTTTAAACTATTCTTGTGAACTACTGTATGTCAGTAAATGTATCATCAGTAGGGAAAGGTTCAGAGCTGCCCCTTATCGTAAATTTTTGGGAATTTTTCTTTGCTGAACAGCATCATTAGATTGACTTATTAATCTTGGTAGTTTTATGAAAATAGGGAGGTGCTTCTAAATTCTAGGTACATACTGTGTGCAGAAAACTGCTCACCCTGCATAAATGTAAAATGAAGATCGTTTGAGTGATAAGCATAACTTGTAATAGACAAAAACTGAGGCATAAATGGCTGCAGTAACATCTCTGTATACAGCCTCTCTTCACTTAGCGACGTACTTGTTTACTGACGCCTCGGACTTACGACGGGCTCTCTGACCAGTATGCATGCCTACATAATGTATAATAGAGCTGATGTCCTCTATTCTGTGTAAACATTTAAAAATACTAATAATATTGGTAGAATTACCGACTATGTTAAGTAAAAGGACACAAATGCAACTAATGTGACATTTTATTGTGGCAACGTTTCGCTCTCCAGGAGCTTTCTCAATCCTGGAGAGCGAAACGTTGCCACAATAAAATGTCACATTAGTTGCATTTGTGTCCTTTTACTTAACATTTAAAAATACGTATACCAGAAATGTTATAAATGGTGCAAAGGGGACATTAAAACAATATCAAAGATAGTTGACACAAACCCACTACCATTATACTATGCTCCTCACTTAGCGACGAATTCGTTTACCAACGTGGTCTTAGGAACGGAACTCTGTCGTTAACCCTTTCAGGGTCGAGAGGCCCTCCCCGAAACTCGTTCTCAGGGTCGAAATTTTTTTTGGGAAAAAAATAATTTTCTTATGAAACGATAGAGAATCTTTTTCCAATTATAACAACACCAAAAGTATGAAATTTAATGGAAAACTTACGGAATTATGCTCTCACGAAGTTATCGGTCTCGATGATATTTACGCATTGCCAATTTTGCCCACTTTGAGCCCTATTTTCGGCAAATTCCAATGGTCCAGTCTACTAAAGTCATAGCTATTTCACTAAAACTCCATTTCTTCTATCGATTGAGTACAAGAAACCGCCCATTTACCAATTTCAACTACCCAAAGAGTGGTCAGAAATTGGCAATTTGGCCAATTTCACACAAATTTCAAACGATGCCAATTTCAAAATGGGGTCCAGAATAAACAAGGCATACATTCCTGGCACTGAAATAACATCTTCTCTGTTCATTAGTCACATCTCCAGGCCCCTCTTACATTACTTTTGCTTTCCATTTTGAATTTTTATTCTCGCAAAACATAGAAGGTTTACTGTTATGTATACAACTGCATCATTGTAAAAACAGTATAAATAATATCACCGCACTTGTGAAAGAATATTACTCACCAGTTGACGTGTATTGGACGTGTGGCGTGATTTGTTTAATCTTGAACATCGGCTCAATTTCAAGGTACAGTGGTCCCTCGGTTTTCGCCGAAAATTCGTTCCAGAATGCTGCTCAAGTGCCATTACCGAACGAATTTACTTCCTTAAGAAATAATGTCACGTAGGTTAGGCTATTTCAGACCCCCAAAAATACACTTGCAACAGCACTTATGAAAATACACTTACATAAATGTTCGAGTTTGGAGATGCACGGAAACCGAGGGACCACTGTACTTGTCATCATAAAACCAATCAAAATCATCTCTATTTCTGTAATATATCTTCCATTCTATCAAATGTGACCAAGAAAACGAGAACAAGTTTTTTTTTTTCTCATTATGCAGTGTGTGCTGCAGGATTTTTTTATACTGTGCACACTGACCACACAGACCCATTCTTTCATATGTAGGCCTACCAGCCGTTTCCCGCTTAATTTGAGGCCGCTAGAATTTATGTGTACTAGTACGGCACCAACCCTGGCTCGTAAAACGTACTAGTACGGCACCGACCCTGAAAGGGTTAAGTGAGGAGAGGCTGTATATTAAATTTATGTATTGTACTGTGAAAGCAAGAGGAGAGTCTTGATGCCAGTGAAGAGCTCTTCATCTAAGGAATTGGAGCTATCCTTTCCTTCCTTGGATGACCCTTATTGCTTCATATTTCAGAGGCACTGTATAACTGTTAATAATAATGTAATAGCTGATAATTAAGATTCTTATGGAATAAATTCAAATACATTTCTTTAATAGATTTTTACTTAATGTATCAATTCACAAATAGGTAACCACAAGGATTAAATTCATCATACAAACACTATAGGGTAGAATAGTGAAATACAGTGTGCAGTATCTCAAAATTTTCCTATTTTAAACCAAACACATGATCAGAGTTTTGCTTTTTCTATCATGCATCACATGGGGCAGGATTTTTTTTGTACACAATCACCGTGCAGACCCACTCTCTCATATCTAGGCCAAAATTTACTGCTCACAGCTTATCCGAGTGAGTCGAGCTCAAGACGTAGAACTACGTGATGGACCCTGGCCTCAGTGACATAGTTCTATGTGACAGCCACTGAAAGGGTTAATTTTGTGATGTGTAGTAGAATGTAGCTATTCATATGGTCTTACTGCCTCTCATTTCCTATTTGTGGTCACAGGAGCAATACTTGTTCTTCTGTTATCCTATCTTTAGTGTTTAATATTAATTATGTGATTGGTGGAATATATGACACTTAGTTGCAGTGGATAACTATTAATGACAGCGTTTCTCCCACAGTAGGCTTTATCAAGTCAGTTTGACTTCAGGGTATTCTCTAAATAAAGGATTAATGGTACTGCAGTGTCAAACAAAATGGAACTGAAGTTTCATTGATAAATTATGCACAATAAGTGGAGAATTATCACCTTTTCACAGCTTCTCTTAGGCTTTGAAAAACTGCCGCTTTTCTACTTTTGCACTTTGGGGCCATTATAATTCAAAATTAAGAGGTATTTTTGGGCCACAGTAAACTGTGGATAACTGAAACTGCAGATACCAAATCAGTGTGTATGGGGGTTCTACTGAACACAAGTTTCATCCATTGTTGTGTTTTTGGGCAGGAAGTATATATTTTCCCTTCCTCTTTCTGACCCCTTTAACCCTTTTACTATCTCAACTGCCAAAATTAAAAGTGCTAACAGAGTTGTGATATTTCAAACAAAAAAGTTATCTTCTGAAATAGTAAAGAATCTTTTTCTGAACATAATGAGACCAAAAATGAGTCAGTTCCACTGCTCGATTCATCCCCTGGCCTCTCTTATATAAATAACACTTATCCTCCATTTTGAATCCATCATCATACAAAAAATTATAGCGTTACCCTAATTCTTGGATAGTAAAATACAGTTGTACCCAGAGTTTCGTACAGCTCCCAACTCGAACAATTATGTAAGTGTATTATTGCAAGTGCTTTTGTAAGTGTATTTTTGGGGGTCTGAAACAGACTAATCTAATTACATTATTCCTTATGGGAACAAATTCGTTCAGTAATGGCACTCGAACAGCCTTCTGGAACGAATAAAGTATGAAACTCTGGGTACCATTCTATAACCAAGAATGATTTGTCAGGATTTAGGCCGTCGTAATAAGTCATTAAACAGATCAGGGAGGCCTTACCCTTCCTTACAAAAATCGACGAAAAACAAACATTTGAGCCCAGTTTCAAGCTGCTTCTGGTTAAAAAACTGACCAGGTCAACATTTCACTATTATGTCTTCCAGTCTATCAAGTGGTACTAAGAAACAGCCAATAAAACCATAAAAACTTCCCTGAAAAAATACCTCACAGTCGCTGTCATAAACTAAACACAAGATCAGAGGTTTGCTTTTTTCCATCGTGCACTATGGGGGGCAGAATTTTTTTTATACTGTGCACACTCACTACACAGACTCATTGTCTCATATCTAGGCCAAAATTTACTACTTGCAGCATATATGAGGAGCTGTGCTTAAAACTTCAATCTATGTGAGTGACACTGGTATCAGCAATGTAGATCTACATGGGATATGGAGAAAGGGTTAATCCACTAAAGCCTCCCTATATCACTCCATCAGTATGTTTCAAGGTTTAACCCTTTCACTGTCGAGACCCCTGCTCACAAACTTACTCTGTGTTGAAGAATTTAAAAAAAAAAAAATTCTTATGAAAGAATAGAGAATCTTTTTCTGGTGGTAATGACACCAAAAGTATGAAATTTGATGGAAAACTTACGGAATTATGCTCTTGCGAAGTTAATTGTCTTGGTGATATTTATGCATCAGCGTTTTTGCCCACTTTGAGCCCTATTTTCGGCCAATTCCATTGTTCCAGTCAACCAAACTCATAGCTATTTCATTAGTACTTCTTTTGTTCTATTGATTGAGCACAAGAAGCTGCCCATTTACCGATTTCAACTACCCAATAAAGTGATCAGAAATTGGTAATTTGGCCTATTTCATACACAATTCAAGGAAGGCCAATTTCAAAATAGGGTCCAGGATTAACAATGCAAACATTCCTAGCACTAAAATAACATTTTCTCGCTTCATTAGTCACATCTCCAGGCTCCTCTTGTATTACACACGCTTTCCATTTTGAATTTTTATTTACACAAAAAATAGAAGATTTACTGTTATTCAGACTACTGCATTATTGTAAAAATGGTATAAATAATATCAGCGCATTTGTGAAAGCATATTAGATCCACCAGTTGACGTGTATTGGACGTGTGACGTGATTTGTTTACTCTTGAACATTGGCAAAAATCTAACATTTCCGCTACTTTGAGCTCAATTTCAAGGTACTTTTAGTCCGTAAACCTTTCAAAGTCATCTCTATTTCTGTAATATATCTTCCATTCTATCAAATGAGACCAAGAAAACGAGAATACAAACATAAATACCATACGAAAATACACTGCAAAGTCGCTGTTTTAAACAAAAAACATGGTCGTAGTTTTTTTCTTGTTATGCACTGTGTGCTGCAGGATTTTTTTTTATACTACGCACCCTGACCACTCAGACCCATTTTCTCATATGTAGGTCTACCAGCTTTCTCCGGCAAGATTTGACGCTACTAGAATTTTGGTGTACTATTACTGGACCGACACTGGCTTGCAAGCCGTAATATTATGGTACCAACAGTGAAAGGGTTAAGTTGTGTAGCTCTGGGAGTAGTGATAGACATGATGGGACATGTGACTCATCCTAAGCATGCAGGCACACACTTTAAGGAGAACTCATCATTTCACCTAACTTTAATCCAGTTTTCAGTGGTTCAGTGTTCATATTATTTTGCAAACTGGAGTTATTTGGCTTGCATTTGTTTGACTAGGAAAGGTTGCAGGAGGTAGAAATGGCAACCTAAGTTCTTTCTGGAGACTGCTGTAAAGCTCTTTCGTATACATGTCTCGGTAAATCAAGATGGGGTTTTGTTTAGGCCTGCTGCTGTTATTGAAGGATCTTTCAGTACCTCCCTCTTTAGAAGGTTATCATTAGTAGATATCATTAACTCATCCGGGTGTCAGTTTCGTAGGAAAAATGTTATGGGGTAGATCATGAAAATCAGTGATGAAAAAAAAAAATGGTGTATTTCCCACAACTAGTATGAGTCCAAATCTTGCTTGTTGGCACTTTTTTCTGTGCCCATGTAAGAATGCAGGCATTTTCCTCAACATTGAGTTCAGTAGTAACTAGAAGAATTTCTATAGAAAATAAAGGCTAAAGATCACACTGGGGTCAAACAAGACAAAAAGAACACTGACACAGAGTGAGTCTGCTCTGGTGGGGGAAGGGGGGGTAGAAGCTGGTATTGAGAACATACATACACTAGAGGGGTTGTCAGAAGCCATCAGAGAACCTTTCAGGAATTAATTATAGAAGTCAAACACAATTAATGAGGAGCCATTTTTCAGACTGCTACATAGGCATGCAACCCAATGTCATTTGCAGTTCCTGTATTTTGAGAGTTTTTCATCCAATTTTTGAAGTTTAAATGTGTTTACTTGATCTCAAATTTTAGCATACAAAAAACTCCAGCTCCAGAGCATCTTCATTTAAGTTGAAGTGCAGCTCTGCTGATGTACTTGGCTGTATTTAAGTTTGATGTCATACTTCAGGGACTCTCACACTGCCCATAAGTTTTACCTGTGTTTGAGAGGGTTTAACTCCAGTTCCTGAGTTTCTTGATTGTGTTGAGCTGAAGCTTTTGGTCTTTAGTGCTGAGCTCTAGCTCCTGATCTGTTTAAGGTTGTGGGCTACAACTTCTGCACTGGTTAATTGGGAGCACAGTGACCATAATAAATAATAAGTCTTTGGTATGTGTTTCTAGTGTATTTTAAATTAAATATTAAATGTTAGAAGACAATGGGGGGGAGAGGTATGAAAGGGTATTTTCAGGTCAGCATGGGTACAGAACAGGTTGTGCCTGCTTCTCACAATTGACCATTATGACATGGTCTTGGATGTACTTGAAGACAAGCAAAATGCAAATGCACCATGGTTTACACTGACTTTGCAAAAGCCTTTGATAAGTGCTACCATTGGACAATTGTTCACAAAATGTGCATGAAGGGAATAACTGGAATTGTGGGCAGATGGGTACTTAACATTCTAATAGAAACTAAAAAGTAATAATGAATAGAGTAAAATCAGGGGCTGCTACAATGAAGAGTTTTGTTCCCCAAAACAGAGTACTTGCCCCACTTTCCTTTCTCTTTCTCATATTGGTTATACAGACATAACCCATAGAGAACTGTATCATCTTTTGCAGGTGATACTAGACTGCATGAGAATGGCAGCCATATTAACCAAGTCTTCCAGTGGTCTGCTGACAACAATATGATGGTTAACAAGGACAAATTTCAGTTGCTATTTTATGGAAAGACTGAGGAAATAAAAAACAAATTTGGAGTACAAGATGCACTCAAATCACTCAGAATGTAATTCTAATGTGAGAGACCTGGGAGTGATAATGTCAGAAGATCTCACATTCTAGGACCACACCAAAGTCATTATTGCATCTGAAAGGAAAAGAAATGATTGGTTGGAAAACTCGAACTTTCAAAGTAATAGATGCCAAGCTAATATTGATACTCTTTAAGGTTGGAATATTGTTGTGTACTAATAGCCCCCTTCAAAGCAGGCAAAAATTGCAGAACTGACAAATGTACAAAAAATTTTCACAGCTCATATAAACTCAATCAGGTACCTAAATTAATAGGAGCACTGAAGTCCCTTGAACTGCACTTCTTAAAAAGTAGGTGAGAAGATGCATAATAATTTACACCTGGAAAATTCTGGAGGGCTTGATCTTTTACCTGCACACTGAAATAACTACACATAAACACAAGAGGCTTGGCAAATGATTCAAGATACCTCTGGTGAAGAGCAGAAGCACAATGAGAGAACTATTTAAGTGTAAAGGGACCATGGCTCTTCAACACCCTCCCTTCATGCAAGAGGGTTATCACCAACTGACCCCTGACTGTCTTCAAGAGGGAACTTTACAAATTCCTCAAATCATTTCCTGATCAGCTGTGAGCACCAGCAGCCTGATCGATCAGTCCAGCAACTGGGAGGCCTGGACTGGGATGCAAAAGCAGTGGCCTCCAGAAGTGATTACAGATAACCTATGAGGTAGAGGAAGGGTTGTTGAGGTGTTCGATAATTTAGTGGATGATGCAGAATAGGATGACCCAGGTGGTGTATAAATCCAGGGTGGAAGGAAAGAAGGGTAGGAGGTCATCCCAGGAAGGGTTGGAGGGAGAGTGTGAATGGGTGGTAGGAGGTTGAGCATCCAGCAGGCATGTGAGTGTGTGTTAGATCAGGGATAGTGGAGACAAGTTATCTTAGGAATTTGACTTGCTGTTGGAGTGTGGAACAAGGTAACACTTATGGAAGGTTTGACGGAAACTGATTAGCCAGACTTGAGTTCTGGAGGCAGGAAGTACAGTGCCTGTACTGTGAAGGTTGGATGAAGGTGTTACAGCCTGGAGGTCATTTGAATTGTGATGTATGTATACTTCTGGCAAGACAGCTATTGAATGAATGAATGTCAATATTTTGTGTTTTGGGTCACCCTACCTTGATGGGAACTGGCTGATGTTAACAAAAATTATTCTGACGTTTAGGATCTTAAATGCACTGTTATTTTATTTCTATTATTTCTTTTAATAGAGAATGTAGATAATTTATCTTTTGGCCACACTAGGTATTCTTGGTATTATGTTAATTTATGGCTTTCTACACACACACAAATAACACATTAACATTGCTTGGCATCCTAAAATTAATATTGGTCATAAAGTTTAATGTCAGAATGTACTGTACATATCAAGGGTGGTAGCACATTGCCTAAGCAAAATTATTGTTTTATTCATTTTTGTTCTAGAATAAAGCTTTTAATGATTTTTGTTTATTTAATGCCTGATTCATTTTCATTATT
This sequence comes from Cherax destructor, assembly GCA_009830355.1. Classification (NCBI taxonomy): domain Eukaryota; kingdom Metazoa; phylum Arthropoda; class Malacostraca; order Decapoda; family Parastacidae; genus Cherax; species Cherax destructor. Next base: position 172,249 of record WNWK01002361.1, read on the forward strand.
CTTTTTTATATAAAAACATTACTATGATTTTAGCTTTAATAGTTTCTTAAATTTTGTTAAATCTAAATATCAAACCAGTTTCTCCCAATATATTAACATGTAGAACAAATTAAAGATTTATATAGTCTTCCTGTATTGGTGCGTTAAATCATTTTCTAATTATCTAGTACCTCGGTCAGGTCCACCCAATCCCGACACGTTACCTGAAGATGGTAAACTCAAGTCCGAGACTATGGTGAAAGACAACAGACGGTACTACCTAGACCTCAAAGAAAATTCAAGAGGGCGCTTCCTAAGGGTGAGTTTGGTATGTTTTCATGTCTTATGAACAACAAATTATCATGAAGCTCCTTTATAGGATTTGTTTTACTTATTTTAATGATTCTAAATTTAAGAAAAAAAAAATGCTGAATGGATATTTTAGCTAACATATTTTGGGTGTAAAATTACTTTACCTTCCTTCATACAGGACATAAATATGACTTGAGTAATGTTTAATTACGTACTTACTAATGTATTCATGGCACTACTATGTCTTCCGCCTGCAGAAGGTGGTGATGTTGATTATCTTGCACACCCATGTGTACATAAACATGCACACGTGCACAACCATGTACACATGTACACACACAACACACATGTACACAATGTGTGCATACATGCACACATATGTACACATATGCACATACGTATGTGTAGGTGCACGTATGTACACATGTATGCACACGTGTGCATGTGTGTGCACATGCCAGAGAGAGAGAGAGGAGAGGATGAACCAGCAAGACTGGACCTCATATTCACCTTGAGTAGTGCAGATATTGAGGACATCACATATGAAAGACCCCTTGGGGCCAGTGATCATGAGGTTTTAAGCTTCGAATACACAGTAGAGTTACAAGTGGAGGGGGAAGCAGGAAGGGCTGGACAAATGAAGCCAAACTACAAGAAAGGGGACTACGTGGGCATGAAGAACTTCCTGAACGGGGTTCAGTGGGACAGAGAACTGGCAGGGAAGTCAGTAAACGAGATGATGGAATGTGTGACAACAATATGCAAGGAAGCTGAGAAGAGGTTTGTACCCAAGGGTAACAGGAATAATGAAAAAGCTAGGATGAGCCCGTGGTTCACCCAAAGATGCAGGGAGGCCAAAACCAAGTGTGCTAGGGAATGGAAGAATAAATAGAGTAGTCGTAGAGCCAGAAATGAATATGCACAGGTAAGAAGGGAGGCCCAACGACAATATGAAAATGACATAGCAGCGAAAGCCAAATCTGACACAAAGCTGTTGTACAGCCACATCAGGAGGAAAACAACAGTCAAGGACCAGGTGATCAGAGACTAAGGAAGGAAGGAGGAGAGATCACAAGAAACGACCACAAAATATGTGAGGAACTCAAAATGAGATTCAAAGAAGTGTTCACAGGAGACAGAAGGGACCCCAGAAAGATGGAGAGGTGGGGTACACCACCAAGTGCTGGACACAATACATGCAACCGAGGAAGAAGTGAAGAGGCTACTGAATGAGCTAGATACCTCAAAGGCGATGGGGCCGGACAACATCTCTCCATGGGTCCTGAGAGAGGTAGCTGAGGCGCTATGTGTACCTCTAACAACATTATTCAACACATCTATCAAAACAGGAAGATTACCTGAGGTATGGAAGACAGCAAATGTAGTCATGAAGCACTAAACTACAGACCAGTGTCATTGACATGTATAGTATGCAAAGTCATGGAGAAGATTATCAGGAAAAGAGTGGTGGAACACCTAGAGCTTATCAACGACGGCCAACATGGTTTCAGGGACGGGAAATCCTGTAACAAACCTACTGGAGTTCTATGACAGGGTGACAGCAGTAAGACAGAGAGAGGGGTGGGTAGATTGCATTTTCTTGGACTGTAAGAAGGCATTTGACACAGTTCCACACAAGAGATTAGTGCAAAAGCTGGAGGACCAGGCAGGGATAACAGGGAAGGCAATCCAATGGATCAGGGAATAACTGTCAGGAAGACAGCAGCGAGTCATGGTACGTGGCGAGGTGTTAGAGTGGGCGCCGGTGACGAGTGGGGTTCCACAGGGGTCAGTCCTAGGACCGGTGCTGTTTCTGGTATTTGTGAACGACATGACGGAAGGAATAGACTCTGAAGTGTCCTTGTTTGCAGATGATGAGAAGCATTCAATCGGATGAGGACCAGGCAGAACTACAAAGGGATCTGAACAGGTTGCAAGCCTGGTCCAGCAATTGGCTCCTGGAATTCAACCCCACCAAGTGCAAAGTCATGAAGATTGGGGAAGGGCAAAGAAGTCTGCAGACGGAGTACAGTCTAGGGGGCCAGAGACTACAAACCTCAATCAAGGAAAAAGATCTTGGGGTGAGTATAACACCAGGCACATCTCCTGAGGCGCACATCAACCAAATAACTGCTGCAGCATATGGGCACCTAGCAAACCTAAGAACAGCATTCTGACATCTTAATAAGGAATCGTTCAGGACCCTGTACACTGTGTACGTTAGGCCCATATTGGAGTATGCAACACCAGTTTGGAACCCACACCTAACCAAGCACATAAAGAAACTAGAGAAAGTGCAAAGGTTTGCAACAAGACTAGTCCTGGAGCTAAGGGGTATGACCTACGAGGAGAGGTTAAGGGAAATCAACCTGACGACACTGGAAGACAGGAGAGATAGGGGGGACATCATAATGACATATAAAATACTGAGAGGAATTGACAAGGTGGACAGAGACAGAATGTTCCAGAGATGGGACCCAGCAACAAGGGGACACAGTTGGAAGCTGAAGACTCGGATGAATCACAGGGATGTTAGGAAGTATTTCTTAAGTCAGAGTGGTCAGGAAGTGGAATAGTCTGGGAAGCGATGTAGTGGAAGCAGAATCCATTCATAGCTTTAAGAAGAGGTATGATAAAGCTCATAGCACAAGGAGAGTGACCCAGTAGAGGCCAATGAAGAGGCGGGGCCAGGAGCTATGACTCGACCCCTACAACCACAACTAGGTGAGTGTATACACACACACACACACACGCACGCGGCCTGGTGGATAAAGCTTTCGCTTCACGCACGGAGGGCCCGGGTTTGATTCCCGGCGGGGCGGAAACATTTCGAAGTGTTTTCTTACACACACACACATACAACAGGCCTAGTGTCTAATCGACATGTGCCTAGGACAAAATGGTAACTAACACACACACACACTAACACACACTAACACACACACACACACTAACACACACACTAACACACACACTAACACACACACTAACACACACACACACACTAACACACACACTAACACACACACTAACACACACACTAACACACACACTAACACACACACACACACTAACACACACTAACACACACTAACACACACACACACACACACACACGTGGCCTGGTGGATAAAGCTTTCGCTTCACGCATGGAGGGCCCGGGTTTGATTCCCGGCGGGGCGGAAACATTTCAAAGTGTTTTCTTACACACACACATACAACAGGCCTAGTGTCTAATCGACATGTGCCTAGGACAAAATGGTAACTAACTAACACACACACAGACACACACACACACACAGACACACACACACACACACACACAGACACACATGGCCTGGTGGCTAAAGCTTTCGCTTCACGCACGGAGGGCCCGGGTTTGATTCCCGGCGGGGCTAGTGTCTAATCGACATGTGCCTAGGACAAAATGGTAACTAACATACACACGCACACACACTACAAAGGGATCTGGACAGGCTGCAAGCCTGGTCCAGCAATTGGCTCCTGGAGTTCAACCCCACCAAGTGCAAAGTCATGAAGATTGGGGAAGGGCAAAGAAGACCGCAGACGGAGTACAGTCTAGGGGGCCAGAGACTACAAACCTCAATCAAGGAAAAAGATCTTGGGGTGAGTATAACACCAGGCACATCTCCTTAGGCGCACATCAACCAAATAACTTCTGCAGCATATGGGCGCCTAGCAAACCTAAGAACAGCATTCCGACATCTTAATAAAGAATCGTTCAGGACCCTGTACACTATGTACGTTAGGCCCATACTGGAGTATGCAGCACCAGTTTGGAACCCACACCTAGCCAAGCATGTAAAGAAGCTAGAGAAAGTGCAAAGGTTCGCAACAAGACTAGTCCCGGAGCTAAGGGGTATGGCCTACAAGGAGAGGTTAAGGGAAATTGACCTGACGACCCTGGAGGACAGGAGAGAGAGGGGGGACATGATAACGACATATAAGATACTGAGAGGACTTGACAAGGTGGACAAAGACAGAATGATCCAGAGATGGGACACAGCAACAAGGGGACACAGTTGGAAGTTGAAGACTCAGATGAATCACAGAGATGTTGGGAAGTATTTCTTCAGTCACAGAGTGGTCGGGAAGTGGAATAGTTTGGGAAGCGATGTAGTGGAGGCAGGTTCCATACATAGCTTTAAGAAGAGGTATAAAGCTCATGGCGCAGGGAGTGAGACCCAGTAGTGGCCAGTGAAGAGGCGGGGCCAGGAGCTATGACTCGACCCCTGCAACCACAACTAGGTGAGTACACACACACACACACAACACACGTCCCGGTGGCCTAGTGGTAAAGCTCTCGCTTCACGCACGGAGGGCCCGGGTTCTATTCCCGACAGGGCGGAAACATTTCGAAGTGTTTCCTTACACACACATACATACAACAGGCCTAGTGTCAAATCGACATGTGCCTAGGACAAAATGGTAACTAACACACACACACGCGCACACACATGCACGCGGCCTGGTGGATAAAGCTTTTGCTTCACGCACGGAGGGCCCGGGTTTGATTCCCGGCGTGGCGGAAACATTTCGAAGTGTTTTCTTACACACACACACACACATACAACAGGCCTAGTGTCTAATCGACATGTGCCTAGGACAAAATGGTAACTAACTAACACACACACACACACACACACACACACACACACACACACAGACAGACACACACACACAGAAGGGACAGAAGGGTTAGAGGAGACATGATAACGACATACAAAATACTGCAGGGAATCGACAAGGTAGATAGTGACAGGATGTTCCAGAGAGGGAATACAGAAACAAGGGGACACAACTGGAAGCTGAAGACTCAGATGAGTCAAAGGGATGTTAGGAAGCACTTCTTCAGCCATAGAGTAGTTAGGAAGTGGAATAGTCTAGCGAACGATATAGTGGAGGCGGTGAGCCAGTGAGCCAGAAATGAGTATACAGTGGACCCCCGAGTTTCGTAAAAAACTTCACTCCTGAAGTCTGCTCAAGTGCCATTACGCAATTTACTAGAAAAATGTCACGCAGGTTAGTCTATTTCAGACCCCCAAAATCTTTTCCAAAGCACTTACAATATATCTTACATAAATGTACGATTTCCGGGGTTTACGAAACTCGGGGGTCCACTGTACATAGTTAAGAGGAGAGGCTTAAATGAGGATTTGAGAATGACATAGCAATGAAAACCAAATCTAACCCAAAGTGGCTATGTAGCCTCATCAGGTGGAAGACAACAGTAAAGGACCAGGTAATCAGGCTGAAGAAGGAAGGCCTTAAGTCCAGCTGACTGGTTTCCCTGAATCCCTTCACAAAATATTACCTTGCTTACAGTCCAATAGCTTGTCAAGTCCTAAAAACAATTTGCTCAACAAGTGCATACCAGGGAACTAATGAGACTTTGTAAAAAGTTTGTATTGACGATATGGATAACTGATCCCATTAGAGATGAAAATACACTGGATTTGACATTCACAAACAATGAGGAACTAATCTGAGACATAATCACTAACACAATATATTCTGACCACATCATCATAAAAGTATAAACCCAGGGTTGGAGAACTCCAGCAGTAATGTATGAGAAGGAATGTTCAGTAAGATTAACTTTTGACTGGACAAAATAAACCAAGAAATATCAGACATATCCTGAGAAACAGTCGTGAGCACCTGAATCCTCACCAGTGCCTGGAAAAGCTGAGCACACAAGCATACAATGTCTGTTAAATATGTATCATTGAGGAAACCTAGATCAGATATAGAAAGAAAGCCTTGGAGTTGGTACAAAAGAAAAAGGGTTACTGAATTGCTTAAAAATGTTAATGTCACCATAAGGAATGTTAGTCTTAGTCGAGAGATTGTAGATTTAAAGGAAAAGCTTAAGCTGTTGTGCCAAACAGAAGAAGCATAAAGGGAATGAAAGGCCATCCAGGATATTGCAAGAAACCTCAAATATTTCTGTTCATCTTCAAAATCCAAACTAAGAACTACCTGTAGAATTGGACCCTTAACCCTTTCACTGTTGAAATCCCTGTTCACAAACTTGCTCTTAGTGTTGAAGAATTTAAAAAAAAAAAAATTCTTATGAAATGATGGAGAATCTTTTCCTGATGGAAATGACACCAAAATTACGAAATTTGATGGAAAACTTACGTATTACGCACTCACGAAGTTAGTGGTCTCGGTGATAGTGACACATCGGCAATTTCACCCACTTTGAGCCCTATTTTCAGCCAGTTCCATTGTTACAGTTGATCAAACTCGGCTATTTCACTAGAACTGCATTTGTTCTATCGATTGAGTACAAGAAACCACCCATTTACTGATTTCAACTACCCAATAAAGTGATCAGAAATTGGTAATGTGGCCAATTTCATACAAAATTCAAGTAAGGCCAATTTCAAAATAGGGTCCAGAATTAACAGTACAAACATTCCTAGCACTAAAATAACATTTTCTCTGTTCATTAGTCACGTCTCCAGACCCCTCTTATATTACGGTTGCTTTCCATTTTGAATTTTTATTCATACAAAAAATAGAAGATTTACTGTTATGCAGACTACTGCATTATTGTAAAAATGGTGTAAATAATATCAGCGCATTTGTAAAAGCATATTAGACCCACTAGTTGATGTGTATTGGACGTATGACGTGATTTGTTTACTCTTGAACATCGGCAAAAATCAAACATTTCCACTACTTTGAGCTCAATTTCAATGTACTTTTAGTCTGTAAACCATTCAAGATCATCTCTATTTCTGTAATATATCTTCCATTCTATCAAATGAGACCAAGAAAACTAGAATACAACTATAAATACCATACAAAAATACACCACAACGTCAGTGTTTTAAACCAAAAACACGTCTTGAGTTTTTTTTTTCTCATGCACTGCGTGCTTTTTTTTTTATACTGTGCACGCTGACCACTCAGACCCATTCTCTTATATGTAGGCCTACCAGCTTTCTTCTGCAAGATTGGAAGCCGCTAGAATTTTGGCATAATATTATGGCGCCAACACTGGCTTGCAAGCCGTAATATTATGGCACCGACAGTGAAAGGGTTAAATTAAGAGAGAAGATTCAAATACTGATGATGAACAAGAAATGAGTGAAATTCTAAAACAATAGAATGAGTTGGTGTTCAGTAACCCACTAAATGACAGCATGGTGGAGAATGCAGAAACCTTTTTCATTCCAATGGAAGGCCACGCAGACCATCTAACTGACATTAGTACGAATCCTATAGAACTTGAAAAAGAAATTGAAAACATGTCTGCTTACTCTGCTCCCGGACCAGACTTATGGAATTTCATATTTATAAAAAAGTGCGAAGTACCACTAGCACGAGCCCTTAGTATTCTTTAGAGAAAGAACCTAGATCTGGGTGAAATACCAGAGCCCTTTAAGAGTGCAGACACAGCTGCTCTGCATAAGGGAGGTAATTGAGCATTAGCTAGAAATTACAGACCAGTAACCCTAAGATCCCACATCATAAAAATCTTTGAGTATGAGATTTCAAATTTCATGGAACAGCACAATCTTCATAACCCAAACCAGCATGGCTTTAGAAGTGGATGATCATGCCTGTCACAACTGTGTGAAACACTATGATAGAATTACGGAGGCATTGGAAGAAAACCAAAATGCAGCTGTGATATATACAGCTTTTGCAAACCCATTTCACAAATGCGATCATGAGGTGATTGCATGTAAAATGAGGACTATAAGCATTAAAGGGAAGGTAAGCAGATGGATTTCCAGGTTTCTAACACACACAACACAGAGTTGTAGTAAACAGCAAAATCCAACATCAGTGAAGTAAAAAGTTCAGTACCCCCAGGTGCTGTCATGGCATCTCTATTGTTTCTTATTCTCATAGCAGACATAAATAAAAAACACCAGTCAGTTTTATATCATTTGCAGTTAAAAGTAAAATCATCATGAAGGTTACCTCAGTAGAAGACACTGAAAAACTGCAGGAAGATATAAGCAGGGTTTTCCAGTGGGCAGTGGAGAACATGATGTTCATTGGTGGTAAGTTTCAGCTGCTTAGATATGGAAAGACTGAAGAACTCAAAAGGGACACTGTATACAAAACTCGAGAGAATCATCAGATAGAACCAAAAAAAATTGGAAAAAAATTGTGATAAATTATGTCAGCTGAAGTTTCTTTCCAAGAATGCAATAAGGCAAATGTCGTAACAGCCACAAAGATGATAGGGTGGATAATGATAACTTTCAAAACAAGGGGAATAGCAACAATGATAACACTTCTCTAATCAGAGTTGAAATGGATATGGAGATCATTTATGGCCTGCATAGAACCAATAAAGCATTTAAATTACTGGGAATGCTTTCAAAGTCCTAAATATGTACTCACTGGAGTAAAGGAGAGAGAGATACGTAATGATATATACCTGGAAGGAATGTACCCGAGGGCCCTGACCGAAATCTGCATTCACACTGCTAAAAGAACATACTACTAGATTGAGAGATATGGGAGAAAGTCCAGATTAAAAGCCATTGAAAAGCAGGGGCACTGTGGGCACAATAAGAGAACATTACATCAACATCCATGGCCTCTGGCCAGATGATGTCAGAAACACTGCTGGGATAAGTGTAGAAGTCTTCAAGAGGAAATTGGACAAATTCTAACCAGCAGACAGCAAAATGGTGCCACTTTTATGCTTGGGATAACTGTAGTCATGGAATATCTACGAAAATGACTGGGACATGCAGCTTTGAACCTCTTGAAAGATGCCACGACCTCCTGTCTAAAGGAGTATGTTGTTCTACCTCTCGTAAACTGTTTCACTCAAATGTGTCATACATCAATCGACGAAGAACAGTGCTACAACACAAACCTGAAACATGCTGGGAAGATATCTTAAATAACATGGATCCAAACCAGTGTCTTGAAAGGATAAACTCTTGGGTATCTGAAGTATAGTCAAGACACATTCCTCTAAGGATGAAGAAAAGTAAACTGGAAAGAGAGGAGAGAGAGAGAGAGAGAGATGCTCCCTTTACAGGTGAAGACATAGAATCACTTAAGCTTCTCCAGGGGTATAGATAATATATTTAATATATATATCTGAAATATGGAAGGAAGCATTGACTAGGGAAGTAGAAAATATTGAACTCATACAGGATCCACAAGAATAGAAGAAACTAAAAGCAGTTAATGAAATTGAAACAAATCCAATTTTTTTTTTTCATATACCAGGAAAAGGCAAAAACACATTCAGTATTGGGCCCTTGCTTAAACAAGATAGGACTTAAACAGATGACATCAAAGAAATGAATGAGATACTAAAGTCTCAGTATGACTGTGTGTTTAGGAAGCCATTAATCAGTCTAAAGATTGACAATCCAAATGAATTTTTCATGAATAGCCTTAAAATCCTGTCATTGTATGCTAAATTTCTGACATAACCCTAACTCCACTAGACTTTAAAAAAGTCATTGACAAATGCCCATGCACTCTGCCCCAGGCCCAGTATCGTGGAACTCCATGTTCATCATGAACTACAAGAAACCCCCTTTCATGTGCCTTAAGTATGCTATGGAGAGGGAGCCTGGACACAGGTGTCATCCCACATTTGCTTAATATAATAATCATAATTTATATTGGCATGATGCAGTGGTTGTACAAAGGAGAATGACATTAGGTGTACATGCCGAAAGCCCCTGTATATGTAGAGGATTTCGGGCAAACTTAAGATTAAGAGAGCAATAACAATAAGTTGTGAATTTAGGAGTTTACAATTTAATTGAATATCCTATTAGTTCATGCTGTATGGCTTTAATAAGTGTAATGGAGAGAATTACAGGTATTTAGTTGATGCTGGGATGTGTTAGGAAGATAAGGTACTTTTTAGCAGTAGTTTTGAAAGTACTGGCTGAGTCAGTGGTTCTGACGATTTCTGGCAGAGTTTTCCAGGTTTTGGGCCCTTTATGTACATTGAATTTTTGAAGAGATTTAACTGGACATGGGGAATGTCTTAGAGTTTTTTGTGCCTAGTATTATGTCTATGGGTCCTGTTGCGACTATCAAGAAAGTGCTTCAGTTCAGGATTTATATTAGATTTTATTGTTCTGAAAATGTAGGTTGCACATTAGTAAGAGTGAATGTTTTGTATGGTGAGTAGGTTTAGGTCTTTGAAGAGTGGAGGGGGTGTTGTTTAGCAGCAGGCTGTGTGATCATATGCACTGCAGCTTTTTGTTGGGTTATTATTGGCTTTAGGTGAGTTGCTGTTGTGGATTCCTAAGCATAAATAGCATAGGTAAGGTAGGAGTAGCTCAATGAATAGTATAGGGTAAGCAGAGCTGTTTGTGGTACAAAATAATGTATCTTAGAGAGGATGCCAACTGTTTTGGATACTTTTTTGTTATGTATTGAATATGGGTGTTGTATTTCAAGTTGTTGTCAAGATGCAGACCCAGAAATTTTCCCTCATTATGTTTAGCAATAAGGGTATTGTTAAACATAATGTTTAGTTGGATCTCACTTACTCTACTTCCAAACATAATATAAAAGGTTTTGTCAATATTAAGTGTGAGTTTATTAGCAGTCATCCAGGTCGATATTTTTACGAGTTCTTCATTAACAATAGTGTTAAGAGAGGCAAGATTAGGGGGAGATAACGAAAGTTGTGTCGTCAGCAAAAAGATAGGTCTGAGTTGTTGCGATACGTTTGGGAGGTTGTTGATGCATAAAAGAAAAAGTACGGGGCCAAGAATGCTTCCCTGCGGTATGCCAGTGTCCAGAGGTCTTGCTGCGGAAGTTGTGCTAATAGTAGATACGTATTGCTGTCTATTAGTAAGGTAAGGCTTGATATATACAAGTACAGTGGATTCTCGGTTTTCATGTTTAATCCGTTCCAGAGGGATCGGCTAAAACTGAAATTGGCAAAAACTGAAACCATTTTTCCCATAAGAAATAATGTAAATTCAATTAATTCGTTTCAGACACCCAGGAGTATTAACAAAAAATAATTTTTTAGAGATTAAATGTAGATTTACATACAGAAAAGAATGACAAATATAAAGCACTAATAACATGTATAAATGAACATTTAACATCACACTTAACTTTATTGGCAACTTGTTTGTGTATGGAAGATGGAAAGGAGAGAGGGAGGCGAGTTTATTGTTTGGAGGCAGGACAAAATGCTTCAATTTGACACTAATATCAGCTCTACGGCTTTTACTATTATTTCTTAAAAAAAAAGATAAAATTCATTAGGTTAAATGTTTTAATATTTGTCTAAAGGACACTTTTTATTACTAACTAATGATAAATTAACAATAGTAAACACATGTATACGTATACTCTAGAATGAATAAAATAGTCATTACGAATGTAAGGACTGGTGATAGTGTTATTGTAAGGGCCACTGACCATAAGCTGTACATATAGTGGTGGTGGTGGAGGCACCACCAGTATTCACACTGAAACAATGTACGTCATTTATAAATAAGAAATAGTATTTACACTTTAATTTATAAATAAGAAATATTTACACTTTAATTTAGTATAAATAAGAAATATTTACACTTGATAAATAAGAAATATTTACACTTACCTTGGTGGAGATGGTGGCAGAGGGCGGCGTTCTTGTCAGTGCCCCTATATTCCTCAAACAACAATGGAGGAGTTAAATTTGTGTCATCATTTTTATTGCTTAATCGCTTTACTTACTTGCTACACTGTTAGTGCTACACTTTATCACTGGCTGGTGCTATGGCCTTTATTGACTCTACTTTGCTACGATTTCTTTCTTTAATTCTATGGTGTTCCTCACTTTCTTTACCAAAGGACTGGCACTAGGAGCTTTCTTTGGGCCCATGGTGGCTTATTTAGCAGTCACACACAATAATCAAGGGCCAAAAACAATGGATTGTTAAGAAATGTTTTGTATGAACTCGCAGGATAAGGTTCACTCAAACAGAAACAATGCTACACTGCCTGAGAATGTGTGTGGGAGGCGGGCTTTCGGGCTTTGTATGCACACTGGGCACTGGATAGGTTCTGTACCATCGATGAAAACTGTGCCAGTCGGCAAAAACGGAGGTACGTAATATTTCCATGAAAAAAGTGCGCGAAAACGGAGATACGTACATGAAAACCGAGGATCCACTGTACCTGGCCTCTTATACTGTAGTGATCAAGTTTGTGAAGCAAGATGCTGTGGTCTACCATATCAAAAGCTTTCTTAAGGTCAATAAATAGTCCAAAGTGGATATTCATTTTTCTTGAATCCCGTGTATAGTAAGTCTAGCATTTTTATAATTGTCATTTGTGCTTTTATTTCTCCTGAAGCCAAACTGGCAGGGGTTGAGAATGCTTTGTGATGTTATGAAGGAGTATAATCTCTTGTGTATGAGTTTCTCAAAGATTTTGGATAGTCAAAGCAAGTTTTGATGTTGATCTGTAATTGTTTACGTCTGTTGGGTCACCACCTTTGTGTATTTGTGTAATCCTCGCTGTCTCGAGTAATGTCGGGAAAGTGTTGGTTTCTAGTGATTTGTTAATGAGTAATGTAATGGTGGGTGAGAGGACATGGGCTGCTTATTTGTACAATAATGGTGGGACATGAGCTGTACTTCCTTATTTATTTTTTAGTGAATTAATAATCATGAGGGACTTCAGTGGGCTTGGTTGGGGCAGGATAGAGGGATGTTGGGTAGTTTGCATCTAGGAAATCACTCGCTCATGTATTGGTACCTGGAATTTTACTGGCAAGATTTAATCCTATGGTTGAGAGGAAGTCATTTATTCTGTTAGCTGTATCAGTAGGTTCATTTGGTTTAGTTAGGACAATATCTCTAGCTTTGTTCAGCTTGTGGGTGCGCAGGATGTGAGTGTGTCAATTCTAGGTCTTTTTTATATCACTTGTTTCAGTGAATCTGTTAGAATAGTGCTTAGACTTTTTTACTAGTTTGGTGAGGACTGATTTATAGTGTTTAATAAAATCTTTGGTTATTAAGCCCCATATTGATTTTTCTTATTGATAGATCTTAAAATGCTGTTAGTAAGCCATAGGGCAACCTAGTCTCTTATTTGTGATCTGTTTAGTTTTTATGGGACAGTGTTTGTTATTCAGTATGTATTTTATTTGGAAATATGTCGATCCATTCAATACCATTGGCATTAAAAAATTCTCTAGGCCAGTCTGAACTTAGCTCTGCAGTGAATTTAGTTATTGCTTCCTCATCATAGAGTCGAAATGAGAACTTACTATAATCAACTGGTTGCTTACAAATATTTGTTAGGAAAGTGGGGTAATGGTCAGTAGTATTGTCTGTGATTATCCCCAATTTAAGGGAAGCTTGCATATTTGTCCACATATGGTCAATTGTGGTTGCACTGAACTCAGTTAGCCTTGTTGGTTTTGTTATAGCTGGTATGAGTCGTGTATTGTTCATACTAAGATCAGTTACAGGCTGGTCATCTGTTAGTCCAAGGTTAATGTTGAAGTCTCCAGCTATCCGGAGGTGGTGCTTGTTCATTTGATTGTTATTAGTGTTTTAGTTGATCACTAAAAGCTGGGATATTAGTATGAGACAGTATGTTACAGGATTCTTTGTTTTTTACAGAGAATTTTGCAAATACAGTGGTACCTCGAGTTACGATATTTTTTCGTTCGAGAATGCTGTTCAAGTGCCATTACCAAACGAATTTATCCCCATAAGGAATAATGTAAAATAGACTAGTCCTTTTACACCCCCAAAAATATACTTACAAAAGCATTTAAAAAAATAAACTTGCATAAAAGGGCGGTTTTGGGGACCATCGTAACTCGAGGTACCACTGTATGTATTTACCATTTTCATCACTGAGGCATATGGTGTTACAACATGTTAATTCATTAGAATAATAGATGGCAATATCTCCCCCAATTTGATCTGGCCTGCAGTTTTGGATTGCTGTTTATCCTGGTAGTGTGTAGATGTCTATTGTCTTGCTTAAGCGAGGTTTCAGTATGAATAATACAGGAGAAGGCTGTCTTAAGGGAATCGAGGAGTGCCAGGAGGTCATCATAGTGTTTGTTTAGGGATCTGATATTGTAATTAAAAATTGTGATACTTCTGGCATTACTGAGGACAGTACTGACTTCTGTTGCTGTGTAGTAAAGGCAGTTACTTTCAGTTGAATGTTGTTTGGGGTTTAGATTGTATAGATTTAGCTCAGGGTCGATGTCGACAATCAGCATTTAGGTTAACTGATAATATTGCTAAAGTAGTTATGAAATACAGTGGACCCCCGAGTAACGAGCACTCCGGAAATCGTACAATTATGTAAGTATAATACAGTGGACCATTGAGAATCGGCGAATTTGAAAATCGTCCACTTTTTTCAACCAAAAATCGACTTGAAAATCGCCGGTGGTCTGAAACGCGTACGCGTGGCCTCCCCGCCGCCTGGGCACATAAACACCACATTTGAGTGTCAGTGTGCCATTGTTTACCAGCGAGTGACCACCACCCACGCATTCATACCATACATTTTGTCACTATTCCATTCGTTTTAGTGCTTGCAACTGCTAAATAAGCCACCATGGACCCAAAGAAAGCTCCTTGCTAAAGAATGCGAGAAACACGATAGAATTCAAGAAAGAACACACCAGACAGGGTACTTCCCCACACCAGGCATGGTACTTCCCCACACCAGGCAATGTACTTCCCCACACAAATCAGCCAGAGTACTTCCCACACCAGGCAGGGTACTCCCCACCAGGCAATGTATCCCACACAGGCAGGTCTTCCCACACCAGGCAATGTACTTCCCCACACCAGGCAGGGTACTTCCCCACCAGGCAGGTACTTCCCACACCAGGCAATGTACTTCCCCACACCAGGCAGGGTACTTCCCCACACCGGCAGGTACTTCCCACACCAGGCAATGTACTTCCCCACACCAGGCAATGTACTTCCCCACACCAGGCAGGGTACTTCCCCACACCAGGCAGGGTACTTCCCCACACCACAGTCAAGCTCAAACAAATGTCTTATTTTAGGTTAAATGTTTTATTTTAGGTTAATATAGACATTTTCATTACTCCATCTATGATATTTTCTTCAAAATTATATAAGAAACATGTTACATATCATATAGCATATAAACATTGATACAATGTTTATATGCTATCGAGTGGTGAGTTGAGTGGAGAGTAAACATTACGTTTTTTCTGATGCAGCATTAGAGAAAACTGTAAATCTGGCGTCTGGTGCAGTAACCGCCCATCATACGCATTTGTTTACAATTCTCGGCATGAATTATTCATTACTTCTCCCTTTGTTTATGATGGCATCTAAAGGTAGTTGTTATAAATGATTAAACTCAGTGGACATGGTAATAATATGGCTGTATAGTGTAATAATATGGCTGTGTAGTGTAATAATATGGCTGTGTAGTGAAGCCCTTGGTGGGGCTACATACGTGTACCTACGTCTACAGGCTTCCTACACTGAATTCCTACAAATAAATACTACACACCTCTCTTCCTACATTAAGACTAACAAATATTTTAAAGTAATAAATGTACTGTGGCAGTAAAAGACAAAGAAGGGAAGTAACCCCGGAAAAGGACTTGGTACTTGAAGTCTATGGGAGGGAATTCCTATTCCAAAATAGTAACTCTTAAATCCTCTACCCTCCTCCTGTCTTCCACACATCAACAACTCTTCAATAAAGGTAAGTGT
Source organism: Cherax destructor (assembly GCA_009830355.1). Taxonomy (NCBI): domain Eukaryota; kingdom Metazoa; phylum Arthropoda; class Malacostraca; order Decapoda; family Parastacidae; genus Cherax; species Cherax destructor. The sequence goes on from WNWK01002361.1 coordinate 188,262, forward strand.
CAAGTTATTACTGTTTTATACTTCATGTCTCATTGTTTTCTGTGTAGATAAATGTACATTTTATGTAAAAAAAAAATTTTTTTAAATACTTTTGAATGTCTGGAACTGATTAATTTATTTGATTTACATTATTTCTTATGGGGAAAATGGTTTTGAAAATCGTCCATTTTGAAAATAGGCGGCCTCTCAGGAATGGATTAATCACTATTTTCAAGGGTCCACTGTATTGTAAGTGTATTTTTGGGGGTCTGAAATGGACTAACCTACTTGACATTATTTCTTAAGGGAGTAAATTCGTTCGGTAATGGCACTTGAGCAGGCTTCTGGAATGAATTTTGCTCGTTACTCGGGGGGGTCCAACGTATAATGAATTATTAGGACTAGATTATATATCAATAGCCCTTGACTGATTTGTTATTGCACTAATGCTATTAACTGATCAAGAAAAATAAATTTATAGTAGCTGATGTAAAACAAAATGGTAAACAGTAGCTAGTAAAGAACTTGACAATAAGGAGAAAGGAATGTTTATAGTTATTTATAAAAAAAATAAAAATGTATATCTTTTCAAGTAAACAAATTAGTGGTCTTAGTGGCTGACAAGAATATAAACAGTATGAAGATAAAGATTTTTTTTTTTTTTGCAATGTTTACAATGTGTGATTACAATTTTGATTTGTTAAGTTAAAAGAAAGCCACTATCATGCTGGGGCATTTCAGGCAGACGAAATCTAATGCTTACAGACTACTTAATACTAGACATATAAAGAGTAGTAAATTTTAATTATACATCCTTTTTCTTATTACAACAGAGGTAGCTAGTAGTGTAAAGTAATTGAATTTATAGATGAAGTATATAAAAAATTACAATATTACAATTTAGCACAATTTACAATACAGTGGAACCCCGACTTTCAAACATAATCCGTTCCAGGAGCTAGTTCTCAACTCGAAACGTTCGAAAGTCGAATCAATACGTCCCTTAAGAAATAATGGAAATACAATTAATCCGTTCCAGAAACCCAAAAATATTTAAAAAAAAAACATTTTAATGAGATTAATTATAGTTTTACATACACATAAAAATTATACATAGTAAAGATATATTAAATAAATACAAACATTTAAATAATCATTTAAATAAACTATAAAATAACATTTTTACTTACCTTTATTGAAGATTGTTGATGGCATATGGAAGATAGGGAGGAGGAGTGAGGGAGGGCTTAGTGTTTGGAAGGGGAATCCCCCTCCAAAAGGACTTAAGGTAACAAGTCCCTCTCTGGGGTTACTTCCCTTTTTTGTCTTTTAATGCCACTAGGACCAGCTTGAGTCACTGGACCCCTGTCTCACAAAATAACTGTCCAGAGTGCTCTGTTTCTGGTGCCTCTTTTAAGATTTGCCTGAAATGGGACATTGTTTTGTCACTGAACATGTTGCTGATATGGCTTGTTTCAGCTTGCTCAGGGTGGTATTTTTCAGCAAATGCCTGCACCCTATTCCACATTGCACAAATCTCCTTAATCTCTGAAGAAGGCACCTCATCCAGTCCCTCTTCCTCCTCCTGTGAAGCAAGTTCCTGAACTCTGGTCTGATGCTGTTCCAGTTCCAGCTCTTGCAGTTCTTAGCTCTTCATTGTGTCATCCACCAACTCTTCCACATCCTCGCCACTCACCTCCAAACCCAGGGACTTGCCCAATGCCACAATACCTTCCACAACAGGCAGAGGGTCGGGAGGGTCAGGGTCAGCCTCAAACCCTTCAAAATCCCTCTTTTGGACACAACCTGGCAACAGTTGTCTCCAAGCACAGTTCAAAGTCCTGGAAGTCACTCCCTTCCAAGCCTTACCTATAAGGCCTATGCAGTTGTAGATAGTGAAGTGATTCTTCCAGAACTCTCTAAGGGTCAATTCAGTGTCTGAAGTCACTTCAAAGCACTTTTCAAACACTGCTTTTGTGTAGAGTTTTTTGAAGTTAGAAATGACCTGCTGGTCCATGGGCTGGAGGAGAGGAGTGGTGTTATGAGGCAATAATTTTACTTTTATAAAACTGAAGTCATTTACAGTAGGTCTTCCAAGTTTGGAGGATGTGCAGGAGCATTGTCCAGTACCAGGAGGCACTTTACTTCCAATTTCTTTTCCTGGAGGTATTTTTTCACACTGGGGCAAAACTTTTCATGGATCCACTCATTGAAAATTTGCCTTGTGACCCATGCATTATGATTAGCTTTCCACAAGACACAATCTATTCTTGACGACATTGTGTTTCTTGAACACTCTGGGATTTTCTGAGTGATACACGAGTAAAGGCTTCACTTTAAAATCCCCACTAGCATTAGAACAAAACAAGAAAGTTAGCCTGTCTTTCATAGTTTCATAGGCTTGTGTCCTGGCAGTGCCTTTTCCTCCTGAGTAATGTAGGTCCTGTTGGGCATTTTCTTCCAAAACAGGCCTGTTTCGTCACAATTGAACACTTGTTCGGGTTTCAAATTTTCAGTCTTAATGTAGTCCTGAAATTCAGTAATGAATTTTTCAGCCGCACGTTTGTCTGAACTGGCAGCCTCACCATGCCTTACCACATTGTGTATGCCACTACGCTTCTTAAATCTGTCAAACCAGCCTCTGCTGGCCTTAAAAACACTAACACTACAATCAGCACTGGTTCCTGGCATTTTTACAAGATTGGCATGTAACTGCATTGCCTTTTCGCAAATGATTGTCTCCGACACACTATCACCCGTTAACTCTTTATCCTTGATCCACACCAACAACAACTTCTCAACATTGTCGACAATTTGTGGTCTATTTTTAGTTAGCATATCAACACCTTTTGCAACATCAGCTTCCTTGATTTGTTCTTTCTTTGCCAGGATAGAACCAATAGTTGACTTGTTTTTGCCATATATCCTGGCAAGCTTGGAAATTCGCACACCACTCGTATTTTTGTATTATTTCCTTCTTCATGTCTATGGTGTTTCTCACTTTCTTTACCACAGGGGTACCACTAGGCACTTAATGAACAAGCTCCAAACACAATTAATTAATTGTGAAATGTTTGGAAGAGCAAGCAGGGTAATGTTCACTCAAGGGTAAACAAAGCTAGACTGGCTCACGACGCCTGTGCGGGCAGGCGCGCAAGCGCCTGGGCGGACAGGTCTGGTACGCACTCGTTCGAAACACGGGGCGCGTTCAATAGTCAGCCCAAAATTTGTTTGAAAAAAGCATTTGAAACTCGATTCATTCGATTGACAAGGCGTTCGAAAGTCGGGGTTCCACTGTAATGAAATAGAAACAATTTTAAGTTTGAAATAATTCTTAAATAAATGAGCAATCGTAAATTATTTAGGAGTTTTTTGAGTTACTGGTAAGTGATAACGTATAGTGTTTGTCTGGTTAATTTGGGTGATGAGGTATAATAATGAGTACATATAATAACTAATAAGACTAAATTTTAAATCAAGATTACAAGTATTATAACTAATTTATCACGAATTTATGGGGATTTCCACGAATTACTGAAGCTGTAAATTCGCGGGGGTGTACTGTATATATAAAATATGAAATAACATTAAAACACTTGGAAAAGTTATGCTCACGGAGAATGTAAACAAACTGGGTGGCCCATGGTGACTGTATTAGAATGTCGGGGGGGGGGCGTATAGAGAGTTTTGGTCATATAATTTGAAATGTCCATATTAGTGCAACGCTGTAAAGCAGGGCCCTACTGTACATTCATAAAAACAAAACAAAATCAGAACCACATACAATGGACCCCCGGTGTTCATTATGCTCCAAACTCGAACAATTATGTAAGTGTATTTTTGTAAGTGCTTTTGTAAGTGTATTTTTGGGGGTCTAAAAGGACTAATCTAATTTACATTATTCCTTATGGGAATAAATTTGTTTGGTAATGGCACTTGAACAGCATTCTGGAAAGAATAAATTACGAAAACCTGGGGTCCACTGTATTTTGGGATGCTAGATATTGTGTTTTGCTACCTTGGATTTCAATACCTACCAAGGATTTTTGATCAGACTGAGATCTGGACTGTTACCTGGCCACTCCAAAACAGGGATTTCATTCTATTTCAACTAATCCATGATGACCTTGCTGCCATGGCAAGAGGCTATGGCATTCATGAATGTGCTGGTGCCATGAATATGCTAATGAGTAAGTAGTTTCTTATCAAGGCTGTGTGCATGCTCTCCGTGATAAGGAGCTTCTTGGTAGCCCTTTGACTTCGTCATCCTCAGATAATTTTTCTGGTTATATTAGTTTGCATAGCCCCTTCTCCCAGAACATCAGTATGCTTGTTTTTTAATTCCTGAGCATTAATTGTAATGTTTAGCATAACTTCCCTCTTCAGAAGAGTGTCTAGAGCATGCTTGTGGGGCCGCCTTCCTAACAAGAGTGGTGCCATCAGGCAGGTTGTTTGAGGTTTAATAAGGTTCGAGATAGACTTGTGGGGTGCATCTAGTCCTCTGCAATATCCTTCACAGGGACTCCCTTATCCAGAAGAGTGATGATACACGTCTTCTCTTTGTAAGCATCTACTGATACATTGTGGTGGACAAGAACAGCTTTTGACCTCAACAGTAGTAAACAAATGTTGGGCATATGAGATGAATGGCAATTGGGACAACACCTCCCTTTAACATAGCACGTGGGTTACTGAAAGCTCTGCATTTCTGTCTCATGATTATCTAAGTCGTAGGGATGCCAAGCCCAAGCCCAATTCCAAGCTCCAAGTGTAGAAAAACTCTTGATACTTATAAAAAGTATCAAAGGTATAAGTCTCATTTGTTTTCTTATATGGTTGGTAACATGTTGATACTCGATTGACAGCAAAGATTTTTTTTTTTTTTTTTTTGCGGTGACTGAATATTTATATACATTACTAAATTTAAAAAGAAAAACTTTTGTTTTTTTCATTTTAGTTCACTCTGCCTGGGTGGGATACGGCTGGTTTGTTAAAAAATAAAAATAAGATGCACTTGTATTTCTAGGATATTTATTAAGGAAATGATGTGCTCACAGGGGCTTTATCAGTCCAATGGATTGATAATACTCCTGTGAGTAAATCATCCCAATAACCATCCTAATACTACTACACCTTTTTTTTTTTACATGCTGGTATTTAATTCTATCTTCTTTATATTCATAGAAATGCATACCTTAATTAATGTAGCCTTTTTTCATGGTATTGCAATCTTCCTTATCTATTCTTTCATGTCTTCGTATATGTGATTATTATGTTACTGCTTTTCCTCCCATCTGCCAAGGGTGGCATGTGTAACCCTTTGAGGGTCCAGACTCCTAATCTGAAAATTCCCCACAGTGTAGACAGCCTGTACTGTCTGCATAGACAGCCTATGCTGTCTGCCAGCTGAGTTCATATTTCATGCCATGCTCGTGCTGCCACCTATAGGCCCATACCCACTTCAGTCTGTCCAGACCTGCATCTCTCAATTCTCGTCCAGGCAGCCTAGAGTCAGCAAGGCCTACTCTTCTCTCCCTCGCAGGCACTTGGCCCTCCTGGGCCATGGGCACAAACACACTGCCTGTGTACCCTCACGTTATCACAAATAAAGTAAGAAGCCTCCGAAGCCTTATCATTTCATCCACCGCCTTTGATCGACAATCAACAACAAACGTTATAACAGGGTCCAAGAATTAAAAAAAAAAAAAAATATTTTTTCTCATGAAATGGTAGAGAATCTTTTTCTGAAGGTAATAAAACAAAAAGTATGAAGTTTGATAAAAAATTGACGAAATTATGTTCTTGCGAATTTTGCTGTGTCAGCGATATTTACTCATCGGTGATTTTGCCCACTTTGAGTCCTATTTTCGGCCAATTACATTGTTCCATTAGACCAAATTCTTAGCTATTTTGCTAGTATGTGTTCCATTTTATCTATTGAGTACAAGAAATTGCCTGATCAACTATTTCAACTACCCAATAAAGTGATCAGAAATTAGTAATTTGGTCAATTTCACACAAAGTTCAAAATATTCCAATTTTAAAATAGGGTCCAAAATAAACAATACAGGCATTCCTGGCACTAAACTAACATTTCCTCTGTTTATTAGTTACATTTCCAGGCTTTACAGGTGAATTCTATTTTGATTTTTTATTCAGGTAAAGAATTTTTATTCACTCCAAAAATAGAAGATTTACTCTTATGCAATATTGTAATAATAGTATAAATAATATCAGCATATTCGTAAATGCATATCAGACCACCAGCAGACGTGTATTGGACATGTGATATGATTTGTGTACTCTTGAACATTGGCAAAAATCGAACATGTCCGCTACTTGAGCTCAATTTCAAGCTATTTTCAGTACTAAAACCAATCAAAATCATCCCTATTTCTGTAATATATCTTCCGTTCTATCAAATGAGACCAAGAAACCGTGAATACAACCATAAAAACCACATGAAAATACACCGCAAAGTCACTGTTTTAATCCAAAAAATACGGTCACAGGTTTTTTTTTCATTATGCACTGCATTCTGCAGGATTTGTTTTATAAGGTGCACACTTACCACATAGATGCATTCCCTCATATCTAGGCCCAAATTTACCACTCACAGCTTCTGAGTGAGCTGAGCTTCAAAGCCATAGAACTATGGGAAGGACCCTTAAAGGGTTAATGTTTTCAGCCTCATATCACCACTGCATATTCCAGTTTTGGTAGAACATACTATGAGCAGTTTTTTTAGCAGTAGCCCATCCATATCATGGTTTTAGTTTTTCTCCAGTTAGTCTTCCGATTTTCCATATAACCTTTGCAAGTGGCTTTTTTTTTTTTATGGTGCGTACCATTTGAGTTCTTCGTATTTTCATTAATCCTTTCAGTGGCTGTCACGTAGAACTACTTCATTGAGGCCAGGGACCCCTCATTGTTCATCATGAGCTCAGCTCATTCAGATAAGCTATGAGCTGTAAATTTTAGCCTAGATATGAGAGAGAGGGTCTGCACTGTGAGTGTGCACAGTTTAAAAAAAACAAAAGCCTGCCCCATGCAAAACATGAGGGGAAAAAGCAAAACCCTGGCCATGTGTTTGGTTTAAAATACGTAGCAATTTTAAGGTGTTTTCTAATGTGTTTTTTATGGGTTTATTGGCTGTTTCTTTGTATCATTTGATAGAATGGAAGGCATAATACTGAAATGTAATACATAAATGTAACATTTATGAAGGGAGTCAGGGAAACCAGCAGGCCGGACTTGATTCTTGGAGTTGGAAAGTACAGTGCTGGCACTCTGAAGGAGGGGTGTTAATGTTGCAGTTTTATAACTGTAGTGTAAGCATGCCTCTGGCAAGACCATCATAGAGTGAATGATGATGAAATTTTTTCTTTTTCGGGCCACCCTGCCTTGGTGGGAAACGGCCGATGTGTTAAAAAATCTAAAAAAAAAAAAAAAAAAACTGGAATAGAAATTATTTTGTTCAGAACAGGAAGTAACTTGAAATTGGGCTCCAAGTAGTGAAAACATTTGAATTAGCTGATTTTCCTGAGGATGGGCAAGGCCCCACTCCCCCTCAACACCCCAAGTCTGTTTTATGGGTTTTTAATAGTTCTTATTCAATTATTGGGATGCCATAAACCATGACCAAACATTCCTGGTTATATTTTATTATCCAAGAAATAGAGTAAATCTTCTATTTTTGTGGGATTAAGACTTCAAAATGGAAGGCAAGTGTAATATAGAAGAGGCCTGGGGACATGACTGATGAGCAGAGTAAATGTTATTTTAGGAAATGCCTACCTTGTTTATTTTGGACTCTGTTTATAAATTGGTATTTTGTTTTAATTTTGCATAAAATTGGTCAAACTACTTTATAGAGTAGTTGAAATAGTTTAATGGGTAGTTTCTTGTGCTCATTTGATACAATGGAAGGCATACTAGCAAAATAGCTAAGAATTTGGTTGGAGTTAATGGAATTGGCTTGAAATAGGACTCAAAGTGGGCAAAATCATCTCAACTATCCACCTCAGCAAACAATCCACAATCTTTCACCTCACTCGAATAGGGGCCACAGCATCCCTCTTCACTCTGTTCAGAATCATTGACATACACCAACAACTACAATTTAAGGTAAGAAATAGTTTTTCTGTAACATTTATATCCACACCACAAGCAATGCATTAAACATAATACATCATGACAGCCAACTACAGTTACAGTAACTTTTTTTTTTTACACTTTGGAGGGGTTTAAGAAACGTAACCCTATTTTTCCCATATGTTTTTCACTTTCTTTTAGATGATTTTGTCTTAGATGCTATTTTCAGTAACCTAACTACCAATTTAATCATTGGTCAGTTATACTTAATAATATATAAATGGAAAATATTCAGGGTGTGGTTCCCCAATCTATCCACCACCATATTAGATATAGTGAAGAATATGCTTATTATAGGTACACTTTGAGTATGGTTTCTGCAAGACAGAAAACTGGTAGAAGTACTTTTACAGGAGGAAACTAGACCACCTGCACAAGTGCCAGATCAGCCAGGTTGCAATGGTTATGCAGACTGCTGGCAGTAACAGCAGCAAGATTGGTCAGGCAGTTACCAGGGAAATTTAGCCTTTGGATTGAGAGAATAGAAGAACTCTTGAAACCAGTGACAAGTATGCCAGGTTTATTTTATGCTATATTTAAAATTTTATGAACTAAGTGTCCTAGCATTATTATTTGAGCATACATATAATAAATTATGAACAATTTATCTATAAATCTGTAAGTACAGTAGAGCATCACAGAGCCTGCATATGCTGCTCAATGTGTCCTTCTCTTCCAACATCCAAGGACACGCTTGATCTTCGACACTGGCTGATGTCCTGGGAGAAGATTGCCAGCTTTATCCGGCAAATTAATTGCAGCATAATATTCAGACACATTAGAAAAACATTAAAAATACAAATAAGTAAGTTTAGTCTATATGGCATGTAGTAGAAAACAGTGCATGAATATATTTTTTATTTAAATTGAAGTAAACACAAGGGATACATTCCTGAAAATTGGCTCCTTACGAAATATAGATATATGCACAGTGAGGAACATATGGAAAAATACTGTAGGGTTATATTCCAAACAAATTCAGATTTTCCCAAAAATTTCAGTATTCTACATGGTAAAAATTACTACAGATTGTCTTATCTTACATAATACTAGACACTACAGCCTCTCCTCACTTAACGACAGAGTTCTGTTCCTAAGACCACGTTGGTAAACGAATTCATCGCTAAGTGAGGAGCATACTATAATGGTAGTGGGTTTGTGTCAACCATCTTTGATATTGTTTTAATGTCACCTTTGCACCATTTATAACATTTCTGGTATATTTTTAAATGTTTATACAGTAGTGTACTGTACATATATTGTAATAAACAGAATAGAGGAAAGCAGCTCTAATATACATTACTATTTAGGTATGCATACTGGTCAGAGAGCCCGTCGTAAGTCTGAGTCGTCAGTAAACGAGTACGTCGCTAAGTGAGGAGAGACTGTATATGATATTTAAAGCGGCTCAGAGCGATATTTTTACAATCGACATGCCTTGTTCACTGAGTTTAATAATTTCTTACAACTGCCTTTTGATGCTATCATAAAGGAAGGGAGAAGTGATGAGAAGTCATACCGAGAATTGTAAACAAAGCTGAATGCATTAAGGGGAGTCACTGGGTCAAAGGCAGATTGATACACATTTTCTCTGGTGCTGTACCAGAGAAAACGTAATTTTTTCCCTTGTCCAGCTACCACATATCATATTTGTGAAATTTATTGTACTGTGGGAGTATGTATCATGTTTATATGCTATGTAACGTGTTTCTTATATAATTTTCAAGAAAATGTCATAGATGGATTAATGAAAATGTCTATATTAACATAAAATAAGACAATTAATGTACCCAAGAGTGATTATTACTAATTATTATTATTATTATTACTATGGCATCAAGACTAGAGGGACACTCAGTGACTCACGAAATCGTAATGACACGATTGCAAACAAACCATACCACGGGTGGGGTTTGAACCCGCGGGCACAGAGTTTCAAAACTCCAGACCGTCGCATAAGCCACTGGGCCAGCTAGCTTAATAAGATTCATCCAACTAGGTATATTTCTACACCATAGGAAGGTTAGCATAGGCACCACTGTGTCCACAAATGCAAGTTTTTACAGACGAATCTCCCGCTAGCATGGCCGTGACAAACTCTAGCTCAAGTCCCCTTCAAAGCAGTGGCTTATGCGACGGTCTGGAGTTTTGAAACTCTGTGACCGCGGGTTCGAACCCCACCCGTGGTATGGTTTGACACTCAGTGATTTTAATGTGTACCTACATGCCAGCACAGTGTGTAAGTTTATTTAGATACAGGTACACATAAGTATAATCAGAGTACAGTGGACCCTCTGTTTTTGCCGAAAATTCTTTCCAGAATGCTGCTCAAGTGCCATTACCGAACGAATTTACTTCCTTAAGAAATACACTTGCAAAAGCACTTACGAAAATACACTTACATAAAAGGGCGAGTTTGGAGATGACCGAAAACCGAGGGACTACTGTACATATAAAATACGGAATAACTTTTACCCGTTCACTGTCGGTCCCGTAATATGGCTTGCAAGTCAGTTTCGGTCCCATAATAGTATGCCAAAATTCTAGCGGCTTTCAATCTTACGGGAGATAGCTGGTAGGCATACATATGAGAGAATGGGTCTACGTGTTCAGTGTGCGCAGTATAAAAAAAGTCCTGCAGCACACAGTGCATAACGAGAAAAAATGGAAGTGTTTTTGGTCTAAAACAGCGAATTTGCGGTGTATTTTCGTATGGTATTTATAGTTGTATTCTCTTTTTCGTGGTCTTATTTGATAGAATGGAAGATATATTACAGAAACAGAGATAATTTTGAATGGTTTACAGATTAAAAGTACCTTGAAATTGAGCTCAAATTAGCGGAAATGATTGATTTTTGCCGATGTTCAAGAGTAAACAAATCACGTCACGTGTCCAATGCACGTCAACTGGTGGGTCTAATATCCTCTCACAAATGCGTTGATATTATTTATACCATTTTTACAATAATGCAGTAGTCTGCATAACAGTAAATCTTCTATTTTTTGTGTGAATAAAAATTTAAAAATGGAAAGCAAGCGTAATATAAGAGGGGCCTGGAGACATGACTAATGAACAGAGAAAGTGTTATTTTAGTGCTAGGAATGTTTGCATTGTTAATTCTGGACCTTATTTTGAAATTGGCCTTCCTTGAATTTTGTTTGAAATTTGCCAGATTACCAATTTCTGATCACTTTGTTGGGTAGTTGTAATAGGTAAATGGGAGGTTTCTTATACTTAATCGATAGAACAAAAGAAGTTCTAGCGAAATATATGTATGAGCTTGGTCTACTGGAACAATGGAATTGGCCGAAAATAGGGCTCAAAGTGGGTGAAATTGCTGATGTGTAAATATCACCGAGATCACTAACTTTGCGAGAGCGTAATTCCATAAGTTTTCCATCAAATTCCGTTCTTTTTGTTTCATTACCATTGGGAAAAGATACTCTATCATTTCATAAGAATTTTTTTTTTTTAAATTCTTTGACACTGAGAGCAAGCTTGAGAGCAGGGGTCTCGACAGTGAAAGGGTTAAAACACTTGAAATTTTGGAAAGTTTCTAGACATAATGGAGAGATGTGCTCATGGAGAATGTAAACAAACCGGGTGGCGCACAGTGACCATATTAGAAAGTCAAGTGGAGGGGGAGCTATATATGTACAGTGGACCCTCGAGTTTCATGATTAATCCGTTCCAGAGAGTCCGCTGAAAGGCAAAATTCATGAATGGCGAAACCATTTTCCCCCATAAGAAATAATGGAAATCCAATTAATCCGGTTAAGACACCCTAAAGTACATTTCTTTCTTTCAACACGTCGACCGTTTCCCACCGAAGGGGTGGCCCAAAAGGAAAACGAAAGTTTCTCCTTTTACATTTAGTAATATATACAGGAGAAGGGGTTACTAGCCCCTTGCTCCGGCATTTTAGTCGCCTCTACGACACGCATGGCTTACGGAGGAAGAATTCTGTTCCACTTCCCATGGAGAGTTTTTTTTTTTTTTTTTTTTTTTTTTTTTTTAGTTCGTCCGGGTCTCGAACCCCGGACCCCAGTGGTAAGAGGCGCGACTCTCACCACTGGGGTACACTGTTGTGTACTAAAGTACATATTAACAAAAAATAATAAAATGGATAAATGAACATTTAACATCACACTTACCTTTATTGAAGACTTGGTGTATGGAACACGAGTAGGAGAGAGGGAGGCGAGTTTATTATGCTTCAATATGATGCTAATATCATCTCTACGGCTTATTTATCTGTCACAATTCATCTAATATGACATATTAAACAATATTAATAACATAGAAACATGATACAGTGGAACCCCGGTTAACGAACACCCCGGAAATCGTGCAATTATGTAAGTATAATATTTTAAGTGCTTGTGGAAGTGTATTTTTGGGGGTCTGAAATAGACTAAGCTAAATGACATTTTTTCTTAAGGAAGTAAATTCGTTCGGTAATGGCACTTGAGCAGGCTTCTGCAATGAATTTTTTTCGTTAACCGGGGTTCCACTGTATATTCTCCAGAATGAATAAAATATGTCATTACGAATGTGAGGAGTAAGTGGTGCTGGTGTTATTGTTGGGTTTATAAGGGCCACGGAGAGAATCCATACATATTAGTGGTAGTGGAGGCGGCATCAGAAGCCACCACCACTATTCACACTGAATCAATGTATGTAATTTATAAATAAAAAATATTTACACTTTAATTTATAAATAGATACATACACATACAGATACGATTCTGCTTGTTGACTCTGCCCAGTGCGGTCACAGCAGCTCTGACTTTCGGTTTTCAGTCTCCCTACGATCCCCGTTGGGGAGGGGAATTTATACCTTCATCACGATGAGTTATGCAAATCGTGTCAAGATCAAACCCAACAGTGGCACTGTGAATGATTCTTCAAAACTTGCTCTAGCAGTTGCTGTTCGGAGCGTGCTACAGGTGAAGTTCAACACCATATTGACCCTGAAAGAAGCATTTATTGTTGTCTGCAACGATGATGAAGATGCAGAGAAGCTACTCACTACAACAGCCACCACCACTCTCTCTGATCGAGGATTTACTGTCATGTCATCTCCAGCTCTCAGGGTAAGGAGGACAGTTTTCCTTAAGAAACTTGATAAGCTTCTCACAGTTCAACCTATTGACGAACTCGAGACATCCATTGAAGATCAAAACTCATGGGCCACAGTGGAGAGCATCACAAAATTACCTACAGCTTCATCCATGCTCAAGGTCACGTTCACCGACATCAACATGGCTGCTACTGCATTATCCGACGGTCTTGCTGTATATTATTACTTCGTCAGCCCCACCTGCATCGAAGCTGAGAGATTCCACTACATTTCTCACTGTTGGACCTGTTACTCTTATGCACACAACACCAGAGACTGTCCTGTGAAGGACAAGAAGTTTTGCACTACATGTAGTAGTGAAGGACATGATTTCAGATCATGCACCGCCGCTGCTCCACCAACACCATCTTGCCTCAACTGTAAAAGCAACGATCACCACACCCTTGCTGCTAAATGTCCTACTCGTAAAGACATTATGAAGAAGACACAAGAAGCAGCACAGAAAAAGTCATCTTCAAAATCACCCACCTATGCTGCTATTACAAAACTTCAAGCTACCACAACAAAAATTCTCCAAGCTTCTACGCAACCTACTAATACCAACATCGCACCTGCCAGTGACCCCACTACCATCTACTACTGTATGATTTATGCTCATATGCATAACGTTGCTGTTCCTGGGACATTCAACACCTCCATTAATGAACTCTTCAAATTAAACAACATGCCAGAGTTCAAATTCCCAGATTCTCCACCATCTTCTGTGATTCTCAACACTAATCAACATCCTATCGTCACTTCACCGGGAAGTTGCGCCCACGCGGCTGCTACACCACCAACACCAGCTACTACTGACGTCACGCCAACAACAACCAATGAGAGCTCACCAACACCTCACACCTCTACCAAGAACCAATCAGCTGCCTCCCTGCCAGTTGAGACGCAGCCACTCCCCAACCCGAACCAATCAATGACTTCAGCACTACCAGGTCCTGTCACTCGTTCTACCTCGGCCCAAGCATCCAACCCATCCACTGCTGCTCCTAACACATTTACTACAACTGCACAAATTCCATCCACTGCTGCTCCTAAACCTTCTCCAATTGTTCCAAACTCTAATGTACAGAAAGTTCCTGAAGTTCAGTTCTACACCACCAACCAATACTCCGACACAATGAATTCCAAGGAAATTATCCAGCGTATCCAGGATGGAACTCTCAAGTATACCAATAACCCTGGCTACAACCTCACTCCCTCTGCAATATTTGCTGGGCTTCACAAACACAATCAAGACTTCCTTTATGAAGTGGACTTCCTCACGAGAAAGCAGTTTAAGTCTCTTGAAAATGGCTCTCCTACCAATCGGGCAGTACAGTAATCTTGCCAACACGAAGTGAAGATCGTCCCTGCAGCCTTGACCTTCCCTGCCGCCTGCCGCAGCCATATCGCACCCTCATAGGTGCCATATCTCGTCGTCCCTTACCTCCCTCCATCAACGCCTGCAGTACGTCAGTACCACTTGCTCCACAGTGGTTGGGCCAGTGATCTTTCCTACCCTTCCTCCTCCACCACCCCATCCTTTTCCAGAATTTCCATCCTTCTCCATCCTTCTTCCTTCCCCATCTCGTCGATTTTTCGGCCATATCAAGATCAAGAATTTATAAATAAGAAATATTTACACTTACCTTGGAGGAGATGTTAGTTTAATTAGTTAGTTTGATGGTGGAGATGCTGCTAGAGGTTTAGGGTGGAGGAAGATAGCAGGGCAGCGTATGTTCAGTGGCTCTATATTCCTCCAACACCACCGGAGTTACTTTCGTGTCCTTTTTCTATCGCTTAATCGCTTAACTTACTGCTACACTGTTAATGCTACACTTTATTGCTGGCTGGCACTATAGCCTTTATTGACTCCTGCTGCTTTAGTATCATACATATTGTAGAATCACTGAAGAAGGCACATTCTTCCCTCTCTCTTCCTCCTCCACTTTGGTACTCTTGCTACGAGATTTTTCTTGAATTCTATCGTGTTTCTCACCTTCTTTACCAAAAGGCTGGCACTAGGAGCTTTCGTTGAGCCCATGGTGGCTTATTTAGCAGTTGCAAGCACAAAAAACAATAGATTATTATGAATTGTATCGAATGAACTCGTGGGGTGATGGTCACTCACCCATAATCAATGCCACACTGACTGTGGTGGTCGGAGGCTGGGAGAAGGCCGGACGCGTACCATACCGCCGCTGAATCTCGACAAAAATCATGAACCTTGAGTCTATTTTTCGCTGAAAAAAGACACTGAAAAGTGAAATTCATGAAACACGATGCCGCTGAAACTCTCGGGTCCACTGTAGCTAGTTTTGGTCATAATTTGAAATGTTTGTATTAGCGGTATGCCATTTGGTGAAATGCTGTAAAGCGGGGCTCTGATGTACTACCGTCCTGCCAAGCGAGTGTGAAATGGAAACTTGTAATTGTTTTACATGATGGTAGGATTGCTAGTGTCTTTTTTTCTCATAAACACACAGGATAACAGGTTTATCTTGCTACTTCTGCTTACACTTAGGTCACACTACACATGCATACCTATGCATATACGATAGTGGACCCCCAGTTTACGTAATTAATTCGTTCCAGAATGCTGTTCAAGTGCCGTTACCAAACGAATTTGTTCCCATAAGGAATAATGTAAATTAGATTAGTCCTTTTAGACCCCAAAAATACACTTACAAAAGCACTTACAAAAATACACTTACATAATTGTTCGAGTTTGGAACAGTACGTAAACCGGGGGTTCACTGTATATCCTTACTCATCTGGGTTTTCTTCTATTTTCTTAATAGTTTGTTCTTTTTTATTTCCTCTTATCTTCATGGGATAGTGGATTCCTCTGTAAGCCATGCGTGTCGTAAGAGGCGACTTAAATACTGGTAGCAAGGGGCTACTAACTCCTCTTCCTGTATAAATTACTAAATTTAAAAAGAGAAACTTCAGTTTTTCTTTTTAGGTCACCCTGCTTTAGTGGGATATGGCTGGTTTGTTAAAAAATAAAATACAGTCAACCGCCGGTGATCCGTTCCAGAGGGCCCGTCAATCACCGGTTTGATCGATTTCCGATTCTAATTTCCCCATAAGAAATAATGGAAATAAAATTAATCCGTTCCAGACATCGAAAAGTATTAAAATAAAATATTTTTTAGAACTTGTTGACATTAAATTATACACAATTGTATGAAAAATTAAGAAATAATGGTACAATAACATGTCACTTACATTTATTGAAGAGTTGTTGATGTGTGGAAGATGGGAGGAGGGGAGAAGATGGAGTAGTATGCTAGTGTTTGGAAGGGAAATCCCCTTCCATTAACACTACAGGTACCAAGTTCTTTTCTGGGGTTACTGGCCTTTTTCTTTTAATGCCACTAGGACCAGCTTGAGTCACTGGACCCCACTCTAACCAAAAATCTGTCCAGGGAGCTCTGTGTCTGGCGGTTCTTTAAAATGTCCTTAAATTGTGACAAGACATGGTCATTAAACATGTTGCATACACGGCCTGCAACAGCTTGGTTAGGGTGATAATCATACATAAATGTTTGCACATTAGTCCATTGGGCACAAATCTCCTTAATTTTTGAAGAAGGCACCTTCTTTCATCTCGGTTCCACCTCCTCCTCCTCTGGACCATTTTCCTGAACTGTGGTCTGTTGTTGCTGTTGAAGCACTTTCAGATCTTCAGTGGTTAGCTCTTCATTGTGCTCCTCCACCAACTGTTCCACATCCTCGGTACAAACATCCAACCCATGGACTTGCCCAGTGCCACAATTTCTTGCACAACAGGCTCAGGATCAGGGTTCTGAGGCTCAGTCCCAAAACCTTCAAAATCTAGGACACAGTCTGGCCACAAATTTCTCCAGACAGAGTTCAAAGTCCTGGTAGTCACTCCCTCCCAAGCCTTACCTATAAGGTTTACACAATGCAGGATATGGAAATGATTTTTCCAAAAGTCTCTTAGGGTCATCTGCTGGTCTCTGGTCACATCAAAGCACTTTTGAAACATTGCTTTGGTGTAGAGTTTTTTAAAGTTGCAAATGACCTGCTGGTCCATGGGCTGGAGGAGAGGAGTGGTATTAGGGGGCAAGAACTTCACTTTGATGAACTCACAGTCCTGCACAATTTCCTCTGCCAAGTCTTGAGGATGACCAGGAGCATTGTCCATTATCAGGAGGCACTTAAGTGGCAAATTATTTTCCTCAAGATATTTCTTCACACTGGGGCCAAACACGTTTTTGAACCAATCAAGGAAAATTTCCCTAGTGACCTATGCCTTTTTGTTAGACTTCCACATCACACACAAATTAGACTTGGTGATACCGCCTCTGCCAAACACTTGGGGATTTTCAGAATGATACACCAGTAAAGGCTTCACTTTACAATCACCACTGGCATTGGCACACAACATCATAGGCTTATGTCCTGGGAGTGCATTTTCCTCCTGTGTAATGAAGGTCCTGTTAGGCATTTTCTTCCAAAACAGGCCTGTTTTGTCACAATTGAACACTTGTTGGGGTTGGAATTGTTCAGCCTCTATGTACCCCACGAATTCATTCACTTAATTTTCAGCCGCACTTTTGTCAGAACTGGCTGCCTCACCAAGCCTCACAACACTATGTATGTCACTTCGCTTCTTAAATCTGTCAAACCACCCTTTGCTGGCTTTAAATTCATTCACTTCAGCACTCGTTGCAGGCATTTTCTCAACGAGATCATCATGCAACTGCCTTGCTTTTTCACATATTATCGCCTGTGAAACACTATCTCCTGCTAACTGTTTGTCGTTGCTCCACAACAACAACAAAGTTTCTACTTGTTCCAGCACTTGAGATCTCTGTTTTGTGACCATACTTGCACCTTTCGCAACAACAGCGTCCTTGATTTCCTTTCTCTTGGCCATAATGGAACAGATGGTTGAATGGGATTTGCCATAGAGCCTGGCCAGCTCAGTGATTCGCACTCCTTTCATATTTTGCAATGATCTCCTTCTTCAGTTCTACCGTATTTCTCATTTTCTTTACCACAGGGCTAGCACTAGGAGCTTTCTTGGGGCCCATGGTGGCTTATTTAGCAGTTGCAAGCACTAAAAACAGTGGAATAATGACAATATACTGGTATGAATGCGTGGGTGGTGGTCGTTCGCTTGTAAACAATAGCACACTGAGTGCCACTGGGCCACGGGCCACGCGTATGCGTCCGGGACGAATTGCCAATTCCGAGCGGCTTGTCTATTACCGAGCCAAAATTCTCATTAAAAAACCGGTCTAACACCGATTTGGGCGATCTCCGACGCCATCTATAACTGGGGGTTGACTGTAAATAAATGCATTTGATGAAAGCAAAGTAAAAAAAAAAAATATTAGTATTTGTTTATAAAAATGTGGGGGCCACATCAGCTGCCATCAATATTTTTTTTTATTAACACATCGGCCATGACCTGAAAAAGAAGAAACACTCATCATCATTCTTTCCATCACTCTCTTGCCAGAGGTGCACCTACACTACAGTTAAAAAACTGAAACATCATCCCCCCCCCCCTCTAGAGTGCAGGCACTGTATTTCCCACCTCCAGATAAAAACTGTTTGTCTCCACTTCCCCCTATCTAACATGCTCAAGCACACTTGCTGGAAGTCCAGGCTCCTCTCACTCAATATCTTCTTTATCCCCCTCCCTCCAACGTTTCCTAGGCCATCCCCTACCCTGCCTTCCTTCCACAGATTTATATGCTCTCCAAGTCATTATATTTCATTCCATCCTCTCTAAATGTCTGAACCACCTCAACAACCCCTCCTCAGCCCTCTGGATAATACTTTTTGTAACCTCACACCTCCTTCCAATTTCCAAACTACGGATTCTCTGCATTATATTCACACCACACATTGCCCTCAGACTCGACATTAGAGCACCACTCACCCTTTTCCCCTCATCAGTTCTATGATTCACCTAGTCTTTCATAGGCCCATCTGCTGACAAATCCACTCCCAAATATCTAAATACATTCACTTTCTCCATACTCCCTCCAGTCTGATATCCAGTCTTTCATTACCTAAATTTTTTGTTATCCTTATCACCTTACTCTTTCCTATGTACACTTAATTTCCTTCTTTTACATACCCTACCAAACTCATCCACCAACCTCTGTGACTTCTCTTCAGAATCTCGAAAAGCAGTCTCATTAGCAAAACACAACTGTGACAACTCTCACTTTTAATCCTACAACTCTTGCCAACACCCGAACATTCACTTCTCTTACAACCCCATCTATAAATTCAGTGGTACCTCGGCATACGAGCAGCTCCCAACTCAAACATTTATGTAAGTGTATTTTTGTAAGTGCTTTTGTAAGTGTATTTTTGGGGTCTGAAACAGATTAATCTAATTTACATTATTCCTTATGGGAACAAATTTGTAGGTATCGGCACTCGAACAGCCTTCTGGAACGAATTAAGCTCGTAACCCAAGGTACTACTGTATATTGAACAACCATGGTGACATCACACATCCTATTCAAGGTCTGCTTTTACTAGGAAATAATCTCCCTCTCTCTTACATAGTCTAACCTGAGCCTCACTATTCTCGTAAAAACTCTTTACTGCTTTCAGTAGCCTACCTCCTATTCCATACATTTACAACATTTGCCACATTGCCCTCCTCTGTCTACCCTATTATATGCCTTTTCCAAATCCATAAATGCAACAAAACCTCATTACCCTTATCTGAATAATGTTCTCCTATATGTTTCACTGTAAACACTTGGTCTACACACTTCCTACCCTTCCTAAAGCCTCCTTGTTCATCTGCAATCCTTCTCTCTATCTTAGTCTTTTATACAAAGGAACTAAGCATGCTCTCTGCTAATCCCTAGGTATCTTCCCCTCTTCTATACACTTATTAAATAAAAGCACCAACCATTCCAAAACTATATCCCCACCTGCTTTTAACATTTCTGTGTCTATCCCATCAATTCCATCTGCTTTACTCCCTTATCATTCTACCCACTACCTCACACTCCTCCCAACACTGACAGCTGGCTCTTCATCACTCCTACAAGACGTTATACCTCCCTGCCCAATGCACAAAATCACAGCTTTCCTATCTTCATCAACATTTAACAGTTTCTCAATAATTCTCCTCTCTTATTTTTAACTATAAAATCCATTTGTTCTCTAGGCTTTCTCATCTTATTAATTTCACTCCAAAACTTTTTCTTATTCTCAACAGAATTTGTTGATAGCATCACACCCACTCTCATTTGCTCTCCTTTTACATTCCTTCACTATTCTTTTTCTCTCCATATACTACTTCCTCTTTGTACAAACCTGACTTTTTCTCTCTTACTACTCTCTCTACCTCATCATTCCACCAATCATTCTTCTTTCCTCTCGCACCCACTTTCCTGTAATCACAAACTTCTGCTGAACACACTAACATGACATTCTTAAATGTTCCCCATACCTTTTGACCCTCATTGCCTAGACTCACTATCCCATCTTTCTTCCAGTAGTTGTTTATATCTTACTCTGTCTCCTCCTTTAGTTTATAAACCTTCACCTCTCTCTCTGTTGATTCCATTCTCCTTGTATCCCATCTACATTTTACTCTCACTGTAGCTACAACTATAAAATGTTCTGATATATCTGTGGTCCCCCTGTTGTGTGTCATTATCATTATTAATATGGCATCTTCAAAACTAATAAGACACTTTTAGTGATTTTAATGTGTACCTTCATGCCAGCACAGTAAGTTAATTTAGATACAGTTACACATTAACCCTTTGAGGGTCCGTTCCATAGTTCTACGGCTTTGAAACCAGGGTCCAAGCAATAGTTCTACGCCATGAGCTCAGCTCACTCAGATAAGCTGTGAGTTGTAAATTTGGGCCTAGATATGAGAGAATACATCTATGTGGTAAGGGTGCACCACATAAAACAAATCCTGCAACACTCAGTGCATGAGAGAAAAAACTGCGATCGTAATTTTGGATTAAAACAGCAACTTTTCAGTGTTTTTTGTATGTTTTTTAGTTGTATTTGTGATTTCTTGGTCTCATTTGATAGAATGCTAGATATATTACAGAAATAGAGATGATTTTGATTGGTTTTTGTACTGAAAATGGCTTGAAACTGCACTCAAGCGGAAATGTTAAATTTTTGCCGATGTTCAAGAGTAAAAAAATGTCACGCGTCTAATACGCATCATTTGGTGGGTCTAATATACATTTACAAATGTGCTGATATTATTTATACAATTATTACAACATTGCATAGCAGTAAATCTTCTATTTTATGGTGTGAATAAAAATTCATTATGTGAATAAAAAAATCAAAATGGAATTCAATTGTAAAGCCTGAAAATGTAACTAATGAACAGAGGAAATGTTAGTTTAGTGCCAGGAATGCCGGCATTGTTTGTTCTAGAAAATATTTTGAAATTGGAATATTTTGAACTTTGTGTTAAATTGACCAAATTACCAATTTCCGATCACTTTATTGGGTAGTTGAAACAGTTGACTGGGCGATTTCTTGTGTTCAGTCAATAAAATAGAAGTAATACTAGCGAAATAGATAAGAATTTGGTCAACTGGAATAATGTAATTGGCTTAAAATGGGAGTCAGTCGGCAAAATCATCGATGCGTAAATATCGCTGATGCAGCAAAATTCGCAAGAGCGTAATTTCATCAATTTTCCATCAATTTTAATACTTTTTGTTTTATTACCTTCATGAAAAGATTCTCTACAATTTCATAAGAAAAAATATTTTTTTTTTTTTTTTTTTTTTTTTTAAATTCTTACTCTGGCTGTCACTCTTGAGATTTGGCCTCTGGACCCTCAGAGGGTTAAGTATAATTATCAGAGTACAGTAGGGCCCTGCTTTATTGCATTCCACTAATACGGCAATTTCAAATTATGACCAAAACTCGCTATACGGCAACCCGTTTTTCTAATATGACGCGCCCCACCCGGTTTGTTTACATTCTCCATGAGCACATCTATTATGTCTGGATAATAATATGTACTTGTGTACCTGTACCTAAATATACTTACACAATGTGCTGGCATGTAGGTACACATTAAAATCACTAAGAGTGTCCCTGTAGTCTTAACGCCATAGTAATACTAATAGTGTGTAATAATAATCACTCTTGGGCAAATTAAATGTCTTATTTATGTTAATATAGACATTTTCATTAATCCATCTATGATATTTTCTTCAAAATTATATAAGAAACACGTTACATACCGTACAAACATGCTATGTTTATATGCTATAGAGGTGTAGTAGCCAGGCGGAGGGAAAACATTACGTTTTCTCTGGTCCAGCACAAGAGAAAACGTGTATGAATCTGCGTTTGGCCTAGTCATATTACCCTTAACATTCCGATTTTGTTTACAATTCTCGGAATTAATTATTCATTACTTCTCCCTTCATTTATGATGGCATCTAAAGGTAGTTGTTAGAAACAATTAAATTCAGTGAACAAGGTACAGTAGACCCTCATTTAGCACGGTAGTTACGTTCCTGAAAACATCGTGTTAGCTAAAATCTTGTTAGATAATTAAAAGAACTTATGGGAAAAATAGGGTTACGTTCCTAAGAGTCCCCAAAAAGCCAAACAAGTTTTTTTTAGACCAACAGATCTTACAAAAATAAAAGAGAATATGTAATTGTAGTTCATTATCATGATGTATTATGTTGTTTTTACTGCTTAAGACTACAAATGTAACAGAAATAATAGTACAGTGGACCCCCGAGTAACGAAAAAACTTCATTCCAGAAGCCTGCTCAAGTGCCATTACCAAACGAATTTACTTCCTTAAGGAATAATGTCACATAGGTTAGTCTATTTCAGGCCCCCAAAAATACACTTCCACAAGCACTTACAATATTATACTTACATAATTGTACGACTTCCGGGGGTGTTCGTTACTCGGGGAACCACTGTATTTACCTTAAATTGTAAGTGCTGGTGTTTGTGGATGATTGTGAAGAGAGTGGAGAGTTATGCTGTGGCCCTACTGGGCTGAGGTGGATAGTAGAGGTTCTGGAACTGAAGTCGATGGTTGTACTGAGTGTCCCTAACTTAATAAAGTCATTCAGTAAGTCAAGTCATTCAGTAAGTCAGTCAGTCAAGTCATTCAGTAAGTCAGTCAGTCAAGTCATTCAGTAAGTCAGTCAGTCAAGTCATTCAGTAAGTCAGTCAGTCAAGTCATTCAGTAAGTCAGTCAGTCAAGTCATTCAGTAAGTCAGTCAGTCAAGTCAGTCAGTAAGTCACGTCAAGTCATTCAGTAAGTCAGTCAAGTCAGTCAGTGCTCAAGTCAGTTCAGTAAGCAGTCAGTCTCAGTAAGTCAGTCAAGTCAGTCAGTAAGTCAGTCAAGTCAGTCAGTAAGTCAGTCACACAAACTTATGTTTACATCTTTTTATGTGTACAAAGTAACACTTTGTACAAGGGACAAGGCATTGTCATTGAACATGTTGTAGACCCGGCTTGCAACAGCTTTGTTAGGGTGATATTTCTCAACAAAACTTTGCAACTCACTCCACTTTGCACACATGTCCTTAATCACTGAAGAAGGCACATTCTTCCCCCTCTCTTCCTCCTCCTCTTGAATTCTATCATGTTTCTCGCCTTCTTTATCAAAGGGTTGGCACTCAAACTTTCTTTGGCCCCATGGTGTCTTATTTAGCAGTCGCAGTCAATAAAGAAGCACAAAAAACAATGAATTATAACGAAATGTTTTGGATAAACACGCAGGGTAATGCTTACTCGACGAGAAACAAAGCCAGACTGACACAGAACGCGTGGGATGCTTTGTGAGGGCGTGGGCAGGCGGATACATTCGGTACGGCGGACCGACGAAAACCGAGGTGATGAACGAAAACTGGGACAAAATTTTGACGAAAAAAGCCACTGAAAACCGAATTTGATGAAAACCAGGCAAACGAAAACCGAGGTTCCACTGTACCGTGAACACTAAGAAAATTGAAAAAAAAAACTATATACAGTTGTACCTTGAGTTTCGAACTTAGTAATCCGTTCCAGGAGCTAGTTCTAAAGTCGAAACTTTCTAAAGTCAAAGCAATATTTCCCATAAGAAATAATGTAAATCCAATTAATCCGTTCCTGCTATCAGGAGGCATGACAAAATAGTACTGTACTTCAATATCACGCTATTATCAACTCTATGGCGTATTTATGTATCACAATTCATCTAATGACATAATAAACAATATAAATAACATAAAACCTGATATACACTTTAGAATGAATAAAATATGTATGTCATTACGTATGTTGTGGCGGGCATTCTTGCTCCAGCTATGAAAACGTCTTCCCATTCTTTCCTCCTTCAGAGGTGTTAGTATAAGAGAAAACAGAGTTTGTAATGCTAACTGCATTAGATCACTTCTTTCATAAGAAAACCATAATGTAGAAATGAACAGGTGTACGTACACCATTTACATACTTGCAGAAGATAGGCAGAGCGGCTTATGCTGTCAAGAGTTTATTTCGTTTTGTCCTTTTTCTATTGCTTAATCGCTACACTCTTAACCCTTTCAGGGTCCGTGCCGTAGTTCTACGGCTTTGAGTTCAGGTTCCAAACCGTAGTTCTACGTCATGAGCTCAGCTCACTCAGATAAGCTTTGAGCGGCAAATTTGGGCCTAGATATGAAAGAATACATCTATGTGGTAAGTGTGCACCACATAAAACAAATCCTGCAGCACACAGTGCATAATGAGAGAAAAAGAACTGAAACCGCAATTTTCGATTAAAAGAGCGACTTTGCAATGTTTTTTTGTATACTTTGTATAGTTGTACAGTAGACCCTCGGTTAGCAGCCATAATCTGTTCCAGGAGCTAGGCCTTTAACCGAAATAATATTCTCCATAAGAATTAATGTAAATACAATTAATCCGTTCCAGACAAAAATATTCACCAAAAAATAATTTTTTAACCCTTAACCCTTTCAGGGTCGAGGCCTCAATTCTTAACTCTCTCTCAGGGTCGAGAAATTTCAAAAAAAAAAAATTATTTTTCTATGAAATAATAGAGTTTTTTTTCTAAATCTAATAGGCTAAAAAAACATTTCTGCGATCAATACTTACCGAGATATAGATGATTGAAGTTGATAGAAAAT
>WNWK01002362.1:2500-213576 GCA_009830355.1 Cherax destructor
ACTTTTTTGACACCATTGGTATGAAATGTGGTTAATGCACTGACAACCTGCCCTTGGGAAAGGGAGAGCAATGACGTTTCGGTCCGACTTGCACCATTAAGTTGACCGAAACGTCCTTTGCTTTCCCTCTGCTAAGTTATTTGTACGTTGTTTCAGCAGGCACGGTACTGCGACCTCTTCATTCTCGAAGTGTCGTCGATATCTCGATATCATTGTGAAGTTGACCGAAACGTCGGCGTTGTGAAGTTAGGTTGAGCAGCATGCGCGTGGGCTGGGGCATGCGTACTTGTATCGCATTTGAAGAAACGCTAAACCTCTGTGGGTCCTTTGGACGAGCAAGGAGAAATGGTGAAAACTTGCTCCTCCGTCCTCCGATTGTGGCTAAAACGCCATCCATCCATCCATCCATCCATCCATCCATCCATCCACATGCATGCATACATACATTCATCACCTGGGCAGGCCTGGGAGGTAGTGGTGGTGGTATCACCTGGGCAGGAGGCGACATACCCAGGTGCCAAGTAATTAGTGATAGTTACTTCCGATGTTCTATGTTCTGTTCTTCTCCGTGTTCTTACCTTCAAGCTGAGTCTAGTGTGACATGTTCTTCTTGTGCCTCTCGTGTTCTTGATTATTCTGGTATCAAATGCCCTTATGTATTTTTGTTCCTGCCATGTTTTTGTTTATTCTCCTGTCTCTCGCGTTCCCGTCAAGGCGTGGCTGTCTCTCCTCTTATCTCACGTCTTCAATTATTTTGTCTCTTGTTATCTCCTCTGTTTATATTTTATCCTTCATTCTCCAGACTCTGATTCAATTGCTTATTGTACCTACTTTTGCTCCCACTCCTCCTCTTCACCCCTTACTTCTCCCCACCCCATACTACTCCCCAACCCTCCTTCCAATCTCCCACCAATGATAAACACCAGTAATTCCAAAGTAATAGTAACTCCACCTCTGCTGGAACGATACCTTGGTGGCTACTGTAGCAGCTGAACCTTCAGCGGAATACCAGACGATATCCTAAATACCTTCAGCTTTGACTGACAGACTTAATACATGCAGATATGCAGTCCATCCTGATTAATGGAATGTGACATTGAAAACATAGCTAACTTGTCTTCCAACCTCGTTATTGTCACATAGCATAGGATGGCAGCACGCTGCAGATGTATTCGATCTTGCTGAAAAGCATTGGCCACCGGAATTACACAGCCAACGGAGTCCCTTAAGAGACACGTAAGTTCCCCCATCTTCTAATAACATGTTCATTTTTCCACTATTATCTACCTTGTCCATAATTACTATCGCATTTGCTTTGCCTGTTTTCGTAAGGTGAAGTCCAGGATCTTTCCTTAATTCATGGTATAACTTAACAAATCTTTAATGACAATTGTGTTGCAGACGTCTAAGGTCTGTATTGCAAAGGTCTGAACGAAGCTCAGACCTCTGCAACACAATTGTCTTCAAAGATTTGTTAAGTTGTACCATGAATTAAGGAAAGATCCTGGACTTCACCTTACGAAAACAAAGCAAATGCGATAGTAATTATGGACAAGGTAGATTATAGTGGAAAAATGAGCATGTTATTAGAAGACGGAGGAACTTACGTGCCTCTTAACCAATGGAACTCCAATCACAACCCCACACCCCCATCACCGTCATCTCCCCCAACACCAACACACCCACAGTCACTCCTTCACCACCCCCAGCACCCAAGACTTGTAGGGTGCGATAGTTCTTATGAATTTTAAAAAGGCAGGAGGCGGCGCGTCTCTCGACAAACACACTTCATATTAAGCACACACAAAGAGCGAGATTTTATCGGGGGCGACCATAACTCACCCAGGCGGATGCTTAAGCAAGTTATATGCAAATTAATTTAAGCTGAGGAACTGTGAAGTTAGCCTGTTGTGTTTGTACTAGATGGGAGGGGGTAGAGGGGGTGAGAGAGTAGTGGGGGAATGGGTAAAAAGTGAGAAACGGAAGAAAGGGGAAGAGCAAGAGGAAGGAAAGGTGGAAAAGTCGGGTAGAGGAGAATGGGTAGTGAAGTGAAAAGAATAGAGGGATAGAGGGGTAAGAGTAGACGGGAGAGGGAAGAGAGTAGTGAGGGGACAGTATTGGGAAAGCAAAGGTAGGGGCTCTCGTAACAGAGAGAGAAGGTGGGGGTTGGTGACGTTTATGGGAGGGGGGGAAAGAAGGGGACAAAATAAAGGAGGGACGAATAAAATCGGGAAGAGTGGAAAGGGAAAGGACGAGGGTAAAAGGGTCGTGGTCCCCATTTTTAAAATGGGCTGAGGAATAATGGAATAGCACTGATAACATAATGAGAAAGGAATTATGTTTTATGGGAGAGAGGGGAAAATATAGGAAATAAGTTTTGAAGTGTGAAAAAGTCACTTCGACCTGAAGGATCACTCGGTGCTCTCAGCAGTATGAAGACTAATCTAGACAAGAACACCAAGGTAACAATGTAAACATGAACCAGCACAAGAGCACCAAGGTAAAAATGTAAACATGAACCAGCACATGAACACCAAGGTAACAATGTAAGCATGAACCAGCACAAGAACACCAAGGTAACAATGTAAACATGAACCAACACAAAACACCAAGGTATCAATGTAAACATGAACCAACACAAGAACACCAAGGTATCAATGTAAACATGAACCAACACAAGAACACCAAGGTATCAATGTAAACATGAACCAACACAAGAACACCAAAGTAACAATGTAAACATGAACCAACACAAGAACACCAAGGTAACAATGTAAACATGAACCAACACAAGAACACCAAAGTAACAATGTAAACATGAACCAACACAAGAACACCAAGGTAACAATGTAAACATGAACCAACACAAGAACACCAAAGTAACAATGTAAACATGAACCAACACAAGAACACCAAGGTAACAATGTAAGCATGAACCAACACAAGAACACCAAGGTAACAATGTAAACATGAACCAACACAAGAACACCAAAGTAACAATATAAACATGAACCAACACAAGAACACCAAAGTAACAATGTAAACATGAACCAACGCAAGAACACCAAAGTAACAATGTAAACATGAACTAACACAAGAACACCAAGGTATCAATGTAAACATGAACCTTCAGTGAACAAAAACAAAACAAAAAATATTCTGCTTAGTAATAGAGTTCTCAGTGAGCGAAACGTCGTAATTAACACAGGTTTGATATGTATATATATATATATATATATATATATATATATATATATATATATATATATATATATATATATATATATATATATATATATATATATATATATAACTTTTCTATGATAGGAAACCTAGCTAGAAAATGATGTCCGGGTATTTCCTGGGTTTATTTATTCCATCTCTCACCTTACTATTTTTTCTGATAGCTTTCACAAGGCAAGGGCTTGGCTGTCACACCCTCAAGGAGAGATGACAGTGGGTGGAGGAGACCCAGTAGACATGAGGCCAGGTAATTCATCAGTGTCGTCACTTTGATATTGTGAAACTCTCTCATGTCAGGTAGACAGACTAGTTTTGTTTCTTGTTTTGTTTCATTTCTCGGTGATAAACTGAAACACATTGGTAACAAGTCGTCTTGTTAATATGTTACTTACTGTCAAGACTCGTGTTAGTCTGCTTACTTGTTGAGTACCCATGATTCAGTATTTACTATCCTAACTTACTGTGTACTCTTCACACGAGTCGTTGTTGTCGTCTTTCCTCACTTTTTGCCCTATCACCTGCAATTTCTTTAATGGTGCTGTTCTACATTGCCTCCAGACGTTTATCTCCTTGCAGCACCTGCGGTAATGTTGCTCCAGTCAGGAGCTTCCTATCTGAGCGTGGCAGAGCTAAGACTCCCTACTGTGTCGTCACCTATCTGCTTCATCCTGGGGTGTGACGCTGGTGTAGCCGTGTTCGCCATATCACCTGGAAATGCTGTGTATCTGAGGAAATATTTCGTGCTTTGAAAATAAATGTGATGAAGTCTGCTCGTGCATCTGTTAACTCCGCTTGACCTATCTCGTTGCAAGAGTGTGTTTACACACTCCTGAGTTTGTTTACCTCGCAAGACGATCTATGCAATGTTAAATATTATTTTGCATTAATATTAAAATATTCCAACGTTGTGAACTAGTGGTCATAAGAAATATATGATATATTAAGAGTTCTGGCCTCTGCATCGGCGCTTAATATAACTATGAAACGATGAACGTTGTTGTGTTAGAAGTTTTAATTAATTGAAGGAGGTTCACTACCTCAACATTGTATTTTTTGTCAGTTTCAGCAAATACCATCTGTATATCCTAGGAATATACTAAACCTCTTAACGTCAGAAAGACCTTTTTTTCGTTGTACAGCCTCTGGTCAGGCGTTGGTAAACAATCTAATATTAAACATATTTCTCGAGTCTATCTTTGAGTTTTACAAATTTTTGGTTTTCTGCGCGAGTCAGTTCTTAATTCACATAAAGTTCTGCTTTAGTGTCGTATTTTACAGGAGGTATCTTTGACAAGGTCTTCCTCAACTTTTAGGTGCCAAGGTCTGTCTCCGGTGACTTATTTAAAAAAAGATAATTATCATTTACCACAACAACACAGATGAAGATCCGACTCTCCCGTTGAACAGGTGAGTCAATCTGATCACGTCAAAACTCCCCCGTCTTCTGCCTCCAATGTTAAATTCGCCTGTATTCGACTGCATACACCTTCCTTTCTGAGAGTTTGCTCTTCATCTCATTGCTGCACTTGCGGTATTATTGCATTTGTATACTACTGTATACATTTTACACGTGGTTAGTCACATTACCCAGCTAGTCGTATAAAACAGGCAACCCCAAAAAGAGTATAAAGATACCTGGCATCACACAGTCTGGCGCAGGTGGTGTTAAGGAATGAACACTTAGATTCCTATCTTCACTCCCCCACCTTTAATGTACTGCCAATTTATGAGGCTGCGGTGTGACCTCCAGCGGGCAGACACCCGTGACAACACCGCTGGTTACGCACGGAATACACAACGAGCAGAGCAAAACCAGAAGCACAGTCGATTAATAAGACATACTGCCGGATATTATTTTAATCAAAATCATCCAGGTGTATTTGTATGTCAGAGAGAACACTAAACAAAGTAGCCATGTTTAATAAAAACCATGTTAATAAATGCAAGCTTAAATTTATGCTATCTGAATTCACTTGTGTCTACTATAATTATACATAGGGACTGGATAGGTTACATGATGCGGCTCCGACGGCTATAATTAAAAGTGATAACAAATATATTTCAATGTAACAAAAGACGCATTCATTCTACGCAACACAAGATCAATAAACTCTTAAAAATAGCACAAGAAAATTAGAAACAGTTAAGACAGTAAAAAACAGAGCCATTGTAACAAGTAATCACCTTAACACCAACAACACCGTGTTATATAATGGCAAGATTGCCCACAGGTATGGTAATAAGACACTGAAGTAAAAACCTTTATTTGAAAGGCAACATCTAGTCCACTTAGGGGCTTTATTGATAGAGCTTCTGAATGAATAAAGCCCCATATGGGTGAAACCTTGTCTATAAAATAAAGGATTTTGTCTGCAATTCATGTCCCATTACCATAAAAAACATGCTCGCTTGTTGGCCACATTCGTATGCGCCGATGAACGACCAACACAGATAAAACATGGCCGCAAGTCAAGATGATAACAGCAAAATACCGATAATTAACCCAGCTACAAATAAAAAAAAAAGCCTGGTTGGAAGGAGTGGGGGTGCGATTGAAGGTGAAGGAAGTGGTAATGGAGTGGGGGTGATTGAGGGGTGAAGGGGTAAGGGTGAAGGGGTGCAACAGGGTGTGGAAGAGGGGTGTCTGGTTGGTAATATTTTCATTAGACTATCACACTATGGCCAATGCATTGCTCTCTGATTACCATGTGTGATAGCACTAACCTGCTCCTCCCTCCTTCCTGCTACTGGGCTCCCACCGGGAAAATTACTGGGTATATCTTGGCTATTAATATGAGCTCTGGTGGAGTGGCTGAGGCATCTTATCGGGATTTATCTGACCACTCAATTGGCATTTACAAACCGATAATTGAGCTCCATTCGAATGTTTACAGAGTTATTACCGAGTGTTTACGAGATTCACACCGAGTGTGTACAAGGCCTTATCGGGAATTTACAGGGGTCTTACCCGGCATTTAAGGGTCCCCCCTTATGGGATTTAGCAAGGTCCTAACGAAACAGTTGCAGGGCTTTTACAGGGCCGTTATCAGGTACCCAATTACCATGTGGCAAGGGTTTACAAGTTACCTATTTTATGGTTCTGTAGTTGGCACTTGCAGGATGCCTGGCTGCTTATCACCTCGTGCTGCTTCACTAGTTCTGATATTCAAATGTTTATATTTATTTCTGAGCTTATTACAAACGGAAATTCAGTTCAGGACTTTATGCCTTCCTGTATGTTGTTTACGTGGTAGTAGTAAGAGTAGTAGTGTAGTAGTAGTAGTAGTAGTAGTAGTAGTAGTAGTAGTAGTAGTAGTAGTAGAAAGAATGAGGCGAGACAGAATGATTTAACATCCTGTGCTAAATAACGTGTCACACCTTTGACACTGGAATCGTTGCCCCCAGAATGTTGTGTTGACCCGGGGACTCCCTCGTAACACAAGCACTAAACTTGCTCCTGGATGTTCTCACTCGTCCCACACAACAGTTACTCTCAATTTGATGCTGATCTTCATAGTGGGAGTGTTAATATTCTCTTTGCAGCGGCTATAATGCCTCTTTAGTAAATGCTAATTTTATACTTGACTAAGTATATTAAATATACTACTACTACTTCTACTATTACTACTATTATTACTACTACTACTGCTGCTGCTGCTTCTTTTATTATTATTATTAATTTTTATTTAGGGAATCAGCAGATATTTCACATACAGAAGAACATACATGTTTAAGGGACAAAAAAGTATACATAATGTCAACTTAAAAAGACACACTGCGCATATTTGAGAAGCTCGGGTAAAGAAGTGATGATTTGAGAGGTGAAAGTCGAAAGCGCTCACGCTGGACCATTGAAGAAGAGTTACGATGGGTTTTGTGTGTGAGGTTGACTACCTGCCTACCTGGAGTCGACCTGAAGTCTCTTCCGCAGGTCACCGTCCCCACGGTCAGGTCCCAGACCAGGTCTCCTGGTTGCTGGCCTGATCTATCAAGCCGTTAGTACCCGCCGCCCCCAGTCCAACGTATGCACCACAGCACGGCTGATCAGGAACTGTTTTCGAGGGTATCGTCAAATAATTTACACGTATGGCAACGTTTCGATCCTTCGTAAGGTTCCTCCTGTACTTGCGGGTTTTTGGTGAATTGTTCCAGCCAGGGCACTGTGACTTTTTTATTCTTGACTATACAAAAAAAATGGTAAAAGTTTTAAATTATATATTATATATAATATATAATATATATTATATATGATATGGGCTGCAACTGACATGCTTTGCCTCGCCTCAGAGAATATTCCCTCCTACCTGTTGCTGTCCTGCAATGTTGCATAGCTCCTGACGACGCAAGAGAGTGCGAAAGATCTTGAGCTAAAGATTTCCATCCCCATGTGTCTTATTCTGATATATGTAAGGCCTACACAAAAGCTTTCTATTCTCTCGTTTTCCTCCTTCACCCATCCCCATCTGTCCTGCCTCAACCAGTCCCATCACCCACGCCCCATCCATCCCATCCCATGTTCCATCACTGGCTGGGTACAGATGAGATACACCACTGGCGTCGTATCACTACCCTTGTTGTTGCTTAAGGTCGCCCTAGTGGTCATAAGTCAGCATACAGAGTCATAAAAAAACTGCTGTTTATACTTTTATACCCACAACAAACCTCTCTCTATCACCACCCTCTCTACCAGACTGCCGACGTGAAAAGCTTACCTCGTGGAACTCCATGTTCATCAAGAAATGCAAGAAACCCCCTTTCGCGTGCTATGGTGAGGAAGACTGGACACGGGTATCATCCCTCACAACAGAGCGAAAAACTAATGTGAGAAACTTGAGAGTGTTAATGTCAGAGGATCTCACCTTCAAGGATCACAACAGTGTCACTATCACATCTTTGAAGAAAATGATAGGATGGATATTGATAACCTTTAAGACAAGGGATGCCAGGCCAATGATGATCCTCTTTAAGACACCTGTTCTCTCTAGGCAGGAATACTACTGCGATTTCAACCTATTCAGGTGAAGTTGCAGATCTAAAGAGTGTATAGAGAACCTTCACTGCGCGTATTAGTTTAGTCAAGAACCTTAATTACTGGAAACGTTTGAAGTCCCTTGACCTGCACTCCTTGGAACGCAGGCGAGAAAGATACACCTGGAAAATCCTAGAGGGACTGGTCCCAAATCTGCACACAGAAATCACTCCCAACGAAAGCAAAAGACTAGACAGACGATGCAACATACCCCCAACGAAAAGCAGGGGGCGCCATGAGTACACTGAGAACAAACATGATAAGTGTCCTGGACCCAAGACTGGTCAACAGCCTCCCATCAAGATGGAATTGGTCAGATACCTAAAGCCAGTGGCCGATGAGCTGGGCTGTGGTTCGCGCATTAGACTGCGTGCGGCCAGTAATAACAGCCTGGTTGACCAGACCCTGATTCCACTGGGAGGCCTGGTCGACGTTGACTCCCGGAACAACCTGCAGGTATATTCTGAATGTACACTGGTGGTACAGTTTCCAGAATTCTAAGTTAAGACTCATGTGGATAGTTTTAATACGGCATAATAAAGAATGGATGCAGGAAGACAAAAAAAAAAATAATTCAAAGAAGGATAAAGGAATCCCAGAAGAATAAAATTAACATCCAAAGTCTCAAATTGCCCGTCACTAATTACCTTAGAGTACCAAATGACGTAGAGATGACAGAATATCACGATCAAGTCCAGTAACTTACACAGCATGGCAGAAAAAAAAATAAGAAAGAAATTAATACCGTACTCGTATTTTGGGGTTGAAGTCTGGCGCATGATAAACTGGAGAGGTTTTGTGTGACCCTCAATGCTCGAGTGTTGTTGCATGATAAACTACCACTCCATTGGGGTCAAGCATCCGAGGAGGTGGCTCTTGACCTCGCTCTGACCCTGCCACCTCTGACCCGCCTCAAGGTGCAAGAAACTACATGCAGATTTTATTTATTCCACTTTTATTACTCGACGAGAATGGGCGAGTGAATCCATTGGTTCACGAACTACCGAAGCCTCGGAGCTGATGTTTCGTAGGCTTCAGTGAGAGAGAGAGGCTGGTGTTATGATGTATCCAGGTTGAACTTTCCGCTAACGAAACTAGTCCATAGCCCGAGGATTAAGGTCAGACTCTCTGGGGGGGATTACGGTCACGCTCCTGGGCATCAAGATCACTTTCAACTCATAAAGGTCACGCTCAGAAGCATACATTACTAGTGGGTATCAACCTCACGCTTTCGGATATCAAGGTAACACACAAGGGTATCAACGTCACGCTCAGGGGCAAGAAACCCACACTCAAAGGGGCATCAAAGTCACGCTCAAAGGCCCCAAGAAGACGCTGAGGAGCATCAAGGCCACTCGGTCTGGCATTTTACCTGGCGTACACCAGAGGTGTGGACATCAGCTTCTCGAACGAGACTATTAGTGGATGTTACTGAGGATTCCTCAAGTGTCTCCTCGTGATCGGTGAGAGGTCATGGCTGCCAGAGCAAAGGTCACTCCATCGGCTAATGTTACACCCGTCTTATCTCTCGATTAGGCGCCAGCTTTCATTAGTTATTGCCTTAATGTATATTAGACATCTCTCAGTATTTACTATTGCAAAACAATTCTGAGGTAATAAAAACAAAAGGACCAATTTACGGTAGAGTTATTAACAGGAGAAAAAGCTTATATATATATATATATATATATATATATATATATATATATATATATATATATATATATATATATATATATATATATATATATATATATATATATATTTTGCTGTATATATTTCTAGTCTTCATATCATATCCATGAATTGTATTGATAGAGCCACTGGATGGCGAAGTGTCGACAAGATACCCAGATGTTACACATGTGTCTAATTCATCCTCTTGTCTGTACTGAATACCACTGATATAAATGGTATTTTATACCATTTTTCTCCACCTCACGCCACTGATAGAGAAGAGACTCGAAGGAGATACGGACTACGATGTTTAAGATGCTCGTAGGATACGACTAAGGAAGAAGGAGACTGTGACATGGGAGAGACCAGAACGAGACTGCACCTGTGGACAACGCACATACGATACACCGGAGTATTGGAAAGCACGTCAAGTACGTCTTCAGTAAGAAAGATGTTGGACACTCTAGAAAGTCACAGAGAGGAGGCAAAAGTGAGCTAAATAAGCTTTTGTAAGGACAATAACGTCTTGTTCGGCTAGAGCTTTGTCAAGTAATACTTTATGGCTTGGTAAAGCTCTAACAGAAGGAAAACGCTTTAATAAAAGCTTGTTGTGCAACGTGAGTCTTCAACATTGTCGGAAGTGAGCTATTCAAGTACCAAGAAGGAACGTACGTGGGTTGAAAAGTCGGGACACATCCCAGTGGCTAGAATGAAAGCCACGAGGGAACCCAAGAGCTGCAGCTGAATACCCACAAACACAGAGAAGTATACACAGTGTGTTCATGAAAAATGGGAAAACACACGAGTATGAGCGCATCATTCTCAAGCATTGCCTGACAGACAGCAACAAAGCATTCATAAAGCTTTTCAGAAGAGGCACAAGGCCTCCCTACAGGGCTAAGACACTTGTATATTAAACGCCATTAAGAGAATGGCTTACAAGACCTAATCTTCTAGAGGCGTGACCTCTGACACCGCTGGAGGGGGCAAAGAAGTTTATTCTGCCCACTCCATTACTCGCTCTTCATTTAAAAGGTGTCACAATAGCTGCAAATTTAATAGCACACCCGTTTGGTGAAAGTTACATCTCTTGGGCCCTGGGTATATAATTCCTCAAGCTCTGTAGGCCAGCTTAGTCGTGGCTTGTCAGCAGAGGAACGACCAGAAGGAAAATAAAAATATGTCTGAAATCATCCATGGTGGAAATGGAAAGGAAATAAAAGGGCTCAGAAATTTCACTTTTGT
Source organism: Cherax destructor (assembly GCA_009830355.1). Taxonomy (NCBI): domain Eukaryota; kingdom Metazoa; phylum Arthropoda; class Malacostraca; order Decapoda; family Parastacidae; genus Cherax; species Cherax destructor. Next base: position 13,695 of record WNWK01002362.1, read on the forward strand.
CCGATGGACAGACGACTACAGATCAGTAATAATGAAAACGAAAATTTGGAAGAAATTATTCATAATATTTGAAGCAATGAACCAATTAAACATTTATCATTGCAATATTATAATTCTCCAAATATAATCTTAAGTAATTCATTTATCGCAATAAGAAGGCAATCTTTACGATATATATATATATATATATATATATATATATATATATATATATATATATATATATATATATATATATATATATATATATTTATATATATATATATATATATATATATATATATATATATATATATATATATATATATATATATATATATATATATATATACAAATAGTTGAAGAACTAGACTGCTGGCTGGAAATGGAAGCCTCTACATTCCTGAAAGCTTTGGAACCTGTCATGTGAAACCAAAGGTGACATAAGAAGAAAATGTTACAAAGGTCTAGTTTTCAAGAATAATAACATTCTGTAACTTTCAGTTCTAAGAGTTATGTGACGAACAGAAATATATATACATATATATAGGATGGGGTCCACCTCTGGTGTTCACTGTGGGACCCATAACCTCGGAGAAGTGGATAAAAAGGATTCAAGGAAGAATATTTAGATTTTCTGAAGCCATTTGAATATTCCACTTCCACTACCACTCCATCTTTTTTATACAAACTTTATTTCAAGACAAAATACATTGACAAGAATACAATAGGGAGTAAAACAACATAGATAACAACTCAGAGCTACATGTCAAATACTTCGTCAAGTAGGTGTCTGCCATTGTGGCAGCACAGGTGTAGTCCCAAGCAATCTGCTTACCATCCTTCCAGGGTAGCATAGTGGCTCCATCAGGACGCTTTTGACTTCCATCATATATATATATATATATATATATATATATATATATATATATATATATATATATATATATATATATATATATCAGAAGTTAGAATAATTGAGAATGCCAGAAAAGCGACAGATTGCGAAATGAAAAGAAAAACTGAAGAGATTGTGTGAAAAATGTTTTGAGCTTCAAGTTCGGAGAGTCAACTGGCAAAAGTACAAACACCATCAATAGAATGCATGGAGAAAATGGGCTATATGAAGAAAATAGCGAAAATAAAACAAAATTGTTTGTTTGGGTGTTTGAAATTAAGAAGATTGAAAGACATTAGCTATTGTTTTTTTTTATTGTTTGGCAATTAATTTCCTGCAGACATGTTTTTTAGACACGAAATTTAACCCAACTCATCTGCTGCTTCCAATGTTGACCTTGGAAAAATAGACACAAATACAGTATAACGTGATCCTTTAGTAACTACGTTTCGCCCACACAGTGGGCTTTATCAAGTCCCCTTAAACACGTACTCAGCAGTATACCTCAACAAACTGCAAAGTAAATTGTAAGGTCCACACCTCTTATACTGGCTCCCTTACTGACAGTTTCCACAATATTGTCACTATTGTTATTCCTCTCACTTGTGTCAGCACATCTTACTGCTGTTAGTGCCACAAGTAGCACAAGACAGCTGGAGTCGTTGTGTCTGTTCCTCCAGGCGGTGCCACGGCAGAGATATCATCTTGTATCACCCGCTGCATCAAACCTCCCCACATAGTCTAATTAATCAAAACAGGCAAGGCATATTAATATTACTGACTTGGGCTTTATGGTGACAACATTAACGATGGTGATCATGTTTGTTGTTGTTGTTGTGTGTTTGTATATGTATGTGTTTGTGTGCGTGCGTGATTGTACAGGAGCAACCAAGGCAATCGATACATTCTACACGCACACACACACACACACACACACACACACACACACACACACACACACACACACACACACACACACACACACACACACACACACACACACACACATACACACACACCTCCACCAGCTGCCCCACACCACACGTACACTGACCACTGTAACATCTGCAGTTCACAACTTAAACCAAACACTTGCACGATCTTACAGAACTTCTTAGATATTCCCGACGGAGTATCCTCAAGTCCATTTTCTTCCAGGTTTTCGTTTATTACTTGAGAACTCTTCATGAAGTCTTCAAATTTACAGTGCTGTTTTTTTGTAGGTATTGAAGAATTCGTGCAATTATTGGCACACACAAGATGGCCTCTTGTCAGTTTTCTTTAGACCATTCCTTAAGTAGGATATACCAGTTCAACACTGGTGTATCCTACTTAAGGTGTCAATTTGCTAAATGTACTTATTTTCGAAACTGTAGTCTTTTTTTTTCAGTGAAGTAGCCTGATGTTGATGCTGACGGTTGATGCTGACGGTTGATGCTGACGGTTGATGCTGACGGTTGATGCCTCGTCTGGACAGAATGATACCTAATACATTTAGACTTTGTAGTTGAAAATTGTGTAACTTACTAACATAATAAATTTGGTATTGTTGGATTCTAAACAATAACTGGAGAACGAGTCTTCTATCCGACTTCGATCTTACACCGATGACGGTCTTTGGTCAGAGGAAAGATTACACTGAACGTGTAAGTTTTCTTTGCCAATTTAACAAACTGATTTCCATAAAGTGACTGGAATTTTCTTTGTGTGTGTATCGGCTTTAAACCCCTCAACAATGATGTGACTTTATTAGATCAATTTTTTGCATTGGTACTGGGCCGTGTTTATGTCAGTTGCATTGGTACTGGGCTGTGTTTATGTCAGATGCATTGGTACTGGGCTGTGTTTATGTCAGATGCATTGGTACTGGGCTGTGTTTATGTCAGATGTATTGGTACTGGGCTGTGTTTATGTCAGATGCATTGGTACTGGGCTGTGTTTATGTCAGATGCATTGGTACTGGGCTGTGTTTATGTCAGATGCATTGGTACTGGGCTGTGTTTATGTCAGATCCATTGGTAAAAATGTGAAAAAATTTAAACAGTGATTTCCATGCCATAATTTGTTAATGCCTTATCTGGGAAGAAGAGAGTGGTGAACGCCACCTTATGTTGACTATAAGTAAAGCCAGAGGTATGTCTGAGACCTTTAGTAAAGCCAGAAGTATGTCAGAGATCTTTAGTAAATCCAGAGGTATGTCAGAGACCTTAAGTAAAGGCAGAACTATGTCAGGGACCTTTAGTAAAGCCAGAGATATGTCAGAGACCTTTAGTAAAGCCAGAGGTAGTCAGAGACCTTTAGTGAAGACAGAACTATGTCAGAGACCTTTAGTAAAGCCAGAGGTATGTCTGAGACCTTTAGTAAAGAGAAGTATGTCAGAGATCTTTAGTAAAGCCAGAGGTAGTCAGAGACCTTTAGTGAAGGCAGAACTATGTCAGAGACCTTTAGTAAAGCCAGAGGTATGTCAGAGATCTTTAGTAAAGCCAGAGGTATGTTAGAGACCTTTCGTAAAGCCAGAAGTATGTCAAAGATCTTTAGTAAAGCCAGAGGTATGTCAGAGACTTTTAGTAAAGCCAGAAGTATGTCAGAGACCTTTAGCAGTAAAGCCCAGTATCAGACCTTTGTACGTATGTCAGAGACTTTAGTAAGCAATATGCAGACTTTAGTAAGCCAAGGTATGTCAGAGACCTTTAGTAAAGCCAGAGTATGTCAGAGACCTTTAGTAACAGAGTATGTCAGAGACCTTTAGTAAAACGAGTATGTCAGAGACCTTTAGTAAAGCCAGAGGTATGTCAGAGACCTTTAGTAAAGCCAGAAGTATGTCAGAGACCTTTAGTAAAGCCAGAAGTATGTCAGAGACCTTTAGTAAAGCCAGAGGTATGTCAGAGACCTTTAGTAAAGCCAGAAGTATGTCAGAGACCTTTAGTAAAGCCAGAAGTATGTCAGAGACATTTAGTAAAGCCAGAGGTATGTCAGAGACCTTTAGTGAAGACAGAACTATGTCAGAGATCTTTAGCAAAGCCAGAGGTATGTCAGAGACCTTTAGCAAAGCCAGAGGTAGTCAGAGACCTTTAGTGAAGGCAGAACTATGTCAGAGACGTTTAGTAAAGCCAGAGTTATGTCAGAGATCTTTAGTAAAACTACAGATGGAACAGAAAACCTCAGTCAAGTATAAACGAAACTAAAAAATGCATACCGAAGTCCATACATCTCAAGAATTCTATGTTTTCAGTTGACTACTTCAACTTGGGGTTAAAATCTGAAGTCATTTCTCCAAGCATGAAATTAACGACATAACGCGCTACTACACTTAGCACTATATAACGCGCTACTACACTTAGCACTATATAACGCGCTACTACACTTAGCACTATATAACGCGCTACTACACTTAGCACTATATAACGCGCTACTACACTTAGCACTATATAACGCGCTACTACACTTAGCACTATATAACAGAGCAACGAAATCTCAATTGCAGGAGATCATTAATAACACTGACAGTAAGAGTAGTACCTGGAGTAGACTCCAGGTTGATGGGAAGGAACTAAGTGGGGGAGGTAGCATGTGGGAGGGGGAGGATCTAAGTGGGCGAGGGGAGGGTGTTAGGGTAGCAGGTGGGAGGGGTAGGAACTATGTGGGCGGGGGAGGTAGTAAGTGAGCGGGGAGGTATTAAATGAGTTGGGGGAGGATAGCGTCTTGGGTGAAGAAAAAAAAGGGGAGTGGGAGGATGTGGGGAGGAGGAGGAGGAGGAGAAGGAGGAAGACAAATGAACGAAGCATCGAGGGAACAGCTAAGGGTTAGGGGGAAAAAGATCCAGGGGTGAGAAGGAACGTTCTTCAAGAAAAGATCAAGAAATTGGACAATGTAACGGCGGGTTCACAAGAGCCGAGTCTAAGAATTTACCTGTGACCAGTTTCAAGAGCTTTCCTTTTCTCACAGTTCGACCTAGTGAGAGACTCCTCCGTGGACTGCCTGGTCAATCAGGCTGTTATTATCCGCAGCAACATTTATTTTATCTGCAGGTCGAAAGTTGAAAAAGTCTCTGACCAGTGATGCTGACGTGTACTCTGTGTCTGTGAGACCCTGGTGTCCTCATTGTTAATTTTACAATTCCCTTTTCACACCTCTCATTCCGGTCCCTTTCTATTGTTATGTGGAGATCAATAAGGACTGAGGTTGGAAGATTTACTCTTAACAAGCTCATTATTCTCAGTGTTCTTGGTAAATATAAAACAAAACAATGTACGCTCACAAAAATATCCTGATAACTCAATAGATATTGTCACCCCAAGTATTTATCACGAATAGATTAAGACATCTAACTCCCTTCTCTTCTCCAGTTATGATGTTTTACCGATTCTTTAACTTTAATGAAAGACGTAATAACACAGAGCAATGTTCTAAACGAGAGAGAACAAATGCTTTGATGAACATGATAAACAGAGGGACGTCTATTGTTTTGAAACTCCTCATAATCCACCCACTCATTTTCTTGGCCTTGGTTATATTTGCTTCATTGTGCTCAGTTAACGTTAGATGCTGAAACATTAATAATCTGAGATCTTTTACGTGGTCCAGCCTCTCTATAAAGAAATGAGATTGACTTCGCTTTCAATCGTTTACTCGTTATGAATTCTAGGTTCTTTCCGTTTCAATGTACGTAGTTGCAACTTGCCACCGTTGAACAGCATGTTGCTTTCCGTTGTTCACCTTGATGCATAATAAAACTATAAAATTAATGAGTAGAAGACTTTGGTGACTGGCTCAACGGATCGACTAGTAGGTATAACGATATTAGATGCAGTGCAAATTGCACTGCATTACCTGTGCAAGTCTACTTTTTATACGTTGTTTTTCTGAGGCTGGATTTATCAAGAGAAAGATCAAATCCTGAGCGAAGTGGAATGTTTGGTTGATAAACGACTGTCGTTTAACAATGTCTTTCACTGTAGCAACTGTTCATGATTGTATGAGCCAGACAGGCGTCCGCGATTAGTACAGACCAAACAAGTGTATCCACCTACCATCACAGTGTAAACGACAACTATGTCCACGATTAGCAGGAACTATACAAGTGTATCTAAGTTCACAATGTGGAAGACAAGTGTACCCAGGTTCAGTGTACACCAGATATACGAGTGTATCGCATTACTGTTAACATTAGTGGATCCAGATGACCTTCTGCCGACAATAGCGAATGAAAAAAAAAATATATATTTCAGAGCAAGCTTTAATTGGGAGAACGTTTTACTCTGCTCAGAGCTATGCCAAGTTTGACACAGCTCTATACGAAGCGAAACGTTGTCTCAGTAAAAACTTGTTCTATATCGTTAGCATTTACGATCAACACGAACAAGATACAATAGTGTCCACGATAAGTATGAGCCAGACGTACTAACGATCAGAATTAGTATGGAGAAGACACTCGTGTCCACGATTAGAATGAGCCAGACATAAGAGTGTTCGTGATTTATACACGGGTTCGATGCCTTGAAAAAGCTGGCGATTCTATCAGTTTATTAAGCCATTAATCTGAAAATTCAAAGCGTCCGGACAAATGGCTGAGAATTTAATGCCAGCTTCTCCTGACTTTAATGCATATAAATACTTTGTGTTCCTCTGCACCAATTTTAATGACGGCCTTCGCATTTTGGGAACATGGGAGGGAGAGAAGGATGGGGAGGGAGAAAGAACTGAGTGAGGGAGACGCAGGATGGGGAGGGAGAAAGAACTGAGTGAGGGAGACGCAGGGAGGAGGAGAAAGGACTGGAGAAGCAGAGGGAAAGGGACAGACGCTAAGAAAGAGAGAGAGAGTAACAAAGATAGGAACGCAGGGAGAGAGGTTAATAATGTACACATTCTTCTACTTTGAGTTCTGCCTCACGGAGTTCTGCTAACGTATGTGACCGGATATTTTTTTCCCCTAGATAAATTATGTTGTAATTTATCGTTTGAAGTTTTTAAGATTTACATCTCTCCTGGGTTGTGTTGGGGAGCGAATATGTGTGTGTTAGGGGAAAGGAGGTGGAGTGTGCGTGTGTGTTGATGAAGGGTCTCTGTGTTTGTTGGGGAAGGACGGAAGGGGGGCTCTGTGTGTGTTGGAGGAAGGAGGGGGCTCTGTGTGTGTAATGGTGTGACGGATAGGCTCTGTATTCCTGCCACAACCGCTGCTCAAAACCGAAACGTATCGGCTTGATAGCACCTTTTACCTCTGTTTACCTAGCAGTAAGTAGGTACCTAGGAGACAGCTGACTGCTGTGAGTCGTAGTCAAGGGAAGGACCTAAGGACCCCATTGAATGTAAGACAACCTCTTCGGCTTTCGTGTAATTTGTGTGAAGCGTTGTGTAATTCGTGTAAATTATGATAGGCGTTGTGAAAGTCTTCTAAAACAGTGAACAAACCGCGTTAGAATATTTTGAGAATTGTTATATCACGTTTAAACAGTGTAAAAGAGGACCCCCTTCCCCATCACTCCCTCAACAACCCCAACGCACCTCTTCCTACCACCTCTCCATAGTACTTTCTACCCAAATCCCTTCCCCATCACTTCTCCCCAGCACCTTTCCCCAACACGTCTCCCCAACACCTCTCTCTCAGCAATATTTTCTCGCCCCTCCCCACCCGCTGAGCCGACCCGAGATGCTCGCTGATCCGAATTAAGATAATTATTGACTCGTATCCTCGACCCGTGGGACGAGAGAAGGATGCGGATAGTGGAAAGAAGGATGGAGGAAGGACGAGTCTACTACTACTACTACTACCACCACCACTACTACTACTACTACTACTACTACTACTACTACTACTACTACTACTACTACTACTACCACTACTACTACTACTACTAATAATAATAATACTAATACTACTACTACTAATAATAATAATAACAATGCGCAAAATAATAAGATATTGTTAAGGCCAGGCTGAGGTACAGTAACAACTTCCACCTTGAAAAATATCTTAAGGATCACTCACTCTTATTCTTGTAAAGCCTTTAATTGTAAGATTATATATATATATATATATATATATATATATATATATATATATATATATATATATATATGCATGCATGTTTGTATATATAAAGGTATTTGGGGAAGGGGTAAAAGTCTAGGGCCGGAGGAAGGAAAGAGCTGGTGAAGGGAAGGGGGTTGAGAGGCCCTTCATTTCCTCTGATAATAGCCCACCCATCATGGGCGTGATAATCCATGAGACGCCAAGTTTAAGTTAAATCCGCCATCACCGTCCCATTATCTAACCCATCCACCCCTCACCGTCCCATTATCTATCCCTTCATTATCTATTTATATTTCTAATCAGTGTTATTCCCCGCCTTAAACCAACCATTTACCGATACCATCTCCGCCAGATTATAGGTTCGTATATCTGTTCTCGCGATTAATCAGCGTCGCGGGAAGATAAGAGTGGTCACGGAATCATCAGGTCGCGGCGTGATGCATTGGTCGTTCTACACTTATGTTGCATGTCAAGTGACGGGGGAGTGTAGTGAGTGTGGTGCCTTGCTGTGTAGGAGCAAGCTTGTGTAAGGTTACAGTGTTGTGGTGTATATGGCTTTGAGGCGGGGGTTAGAGAGGGCAGACACTGGTATGTGTGTTATGTAGCTGCCAGGCGGGTTCGTATAGGATTGAGGTCGGTGTGTATAGCCTACTCACACGAGAGATGTACCTCATAACACCAATATAATAGGTAATTGTATGGACTGTAAACTAAATAATACGTGGTGCAAACGAGAAGAAATTTAATCACTACAGTCAAAAAAAAAAAAAAGAAGTCTGATAGATCAGCATAAGATAACGTAATAGTTTTCCTGCAGATTTTTTTTTCGTCCAAAACGTCGATTTTATTGTGCTCGCTCACATTCATCCTGTGGACGGACACACAAAACTCCTAGAAACTCGGTCCCAAAAGGGTTAACAGGAGTACATCTATGTTTACATTTATGCAATCTGTTGTAAACACATTTAAGCTCTTTGCTTACGTTGTCCGGAATCTTAATTTCCTTAATAACAAACCTTGACATATCGCATAGGTTATTAAACTATCCCGGTATTCCTTAATGAAGCACATAGTGTTTAAAATAGTGACAATAAGGCTGACCACGTAATTTCCATTGAGTTTGGTCATCATGTTCGCATCTGCCAAACTACCAGAAGTAGTCTGGCTACTACACCATCAGTCAGTCTGTTTACATTGCAAGTTGGTGTCCGTAGACATACTTATCTATGTTCATTTTATCATAGTGAGTGATAAATATGTTCAGTCTTCTAACTGTATTCCTATGATATTCGCTTTCATTCTTGACGCCTCTCCTAGTAATATTCTTAGTGTTAGTCACAGATAAACCAAATTTATATTCGACATTTTCCTTGCCTAACTTATCAACTTTATAATGAAGGAGTGATTCAATGTGTGACGGAATCTATAAAGATTGTACATTATTTTTTTTTCTCTGATATTGGAGTATCTATGATCATACCAACTACACATACACACACACACACAAACACACACACACATACACACACACTAAGGCAGGAAAGTGAACAGACAGGGACAGGCAGGAGAAAAAAGATAGAAGCAGGAGATAGGAAAAGAGACAAGAGTATGAGTAAAAGTGAGAATACATCAATGAGAACTGAGGAGGTGGAAGAAAAAGAGGAGGAGCAGGAGGAGGAAGAAGAGGCAAAATGACGAGAGAAATGATGTATAATTTCGCAGAATACGACGACAGAAACTTGGGTCCGTCTATCAAAGTGACAGCCGAAATATGTAATTAATATTCTCTTTTTAAGGACTGTATGATTCCCAGAGTTCGCCAGAAATAAATATTCGATATATATATATATATAAAAAAAAAACATACAAGTGTGTGTTATTTTGTGTATGAGGGATTTGAGAAAATTTTTGAGTACGTAAGTATTAATGTGAAGTATGCTAGATTTTTTTCCATGATAAATCTCTGAAATCCGCAAATCTCCGAGATTTACCAACCTTTGAGATCCCCCCACCAGCAACAACAACAACAAAAATATGAAATCCCCCAAAATCTGAAAATCACCATCAGTTTTGCCCTGCACCACCAGTGTTGCCCTGCACCACCAGTGTTGCCCTGCACCACCAGTGTTGCCCTGCACCACCAGTGTTGCCCTGCACCACCAGTGTTGCCCTGCACCACCAGTGTTGCCACCACGCCTCTACCTCTCTACCAAAACTTTTACCATCTTGTGTGAGGCGGTTAACAGAGTAATCATAGTTAGCGGTGCAGTGTTCTGCTATAATTTCTTTCTTCACAAAATTGAATTAAATAAAGAAGGAAGCAGCGGCAGAGAGAAAGCGGAGTGGCCAATGGCCCGTCGGCTGCAAAGAAAGCAATAGTTACTTACCCTTGTACTTTCTTGGATACTTTCACTCTTACCGCTTTCTTCACTTTTTTTTTCACCATTATTGTTTCTCCTTTTCCTTAGATAAAACTAGTGTCTGGAGGAAGTGAGCAAGGCAGTCTGTATTATCCTTAATTGCTTTACGCTTCTAATGGGAGTTAGAAAGAAAATAAAGCCGCAATTCAGTGACTGGAACAATACACAAATAACCCCCTCATCATAGGAGAGACAGAGAGAGGGGGAGAGAGAGAGAGAGAGAGAGAGAGAGAGAGAGAGAGAGAGAGAGAGAGAGAGAGAGAGAGAGAGAGAGAGAGAGACAGACAGACAGACAGAGAGAGGGGAGAGAGAGAGAGAGAGAGAGAGAGAGAGAGAGAGAGAGAGAGAGAGAGAGAGAGAGAGAGAGAGAGAGAGAGAGAGAGAGAAAGAGAGAGAGAGAAAGAGAGAGAGAGAGAGGCCTACGACGACGTTTCGGTTCGACTTGGGCCACGTAAATGTAACTTTGTGAAGGGTCTAAGTTAGACCGAAACGTCGTCGTAAACCTTTCTATCTCTCCAATGGGCGAGGCATGTGTCTAATGAAAGTCAGTGACTCCAGGTCTTGTCGAGACTAGAGTCGTAACTACACGCCATTTAAGCACACGATCGAAGCTACAATTTAAGTTAGAGAAACCTGTCTACATACCGTCCATTTTTCCCGAACAGATGTGCGAGATCTTTAATTCGTAAGTAACTCTAACAAATGAGTTTGAAGAAAGTGGAAGTTAGTTTTAAAACCCACTTGCTATGGGTTCGAATCCCACCCGTTTCCGTGGCTTGTTTACAATCGCGTTGTTACGATCTGGTGAGTCAGAATTAGAGATATCTCTCCCCTTCCTTGGATCCGACATGATTGCCCCCTCACAAAGACGAAAATGCAGCTGCTAACAGAGCCCTAAGAAGCAAAGAATCTCACGGACTAACAACAACACTGTCAAGGCAACTCTTTGTCTTACCACAAACACTGGTAAATACACACCTAACTACATGCTAACAAAAACACACACATCTGGGTGTGGTAATGTCCGAAGACCTCACCTTCAAGGACCACAACAATGCCACTATCACATCTGCGAGGAAACTGATAGGATGGATAATGAGAACATTCAAGACAAGAGATGCTAAGCCAATGATGATCCTTTTTAAATCACTTGTTCTCTCTAGGCTAGAATACTGCTGTACATTAACATCCCCATTCAAGGCAGGTGAAATTGCAGATCTAGAGAATGTCCAGAGAACCTTTACTGCACGTATAAGTTCCATCAAACACCTTAACTACTGGGAACGCCTGGAAGCACTAGACTTATATTCACTGGAGCGCAGGCGAGAGAGATATATCATAATCTACACCTGGAAGATTCTGGAGGGACTGGTCCCTAATATGCACACAGAAATCACGCCATACGAAAGCAATAGACTTGGCAGACGGTGCAACGTACCCCCAGTGAAAAGTAGGTGCGCCACTGGTACACTAAGAGAAAACGCAATAAGTGTCCGGGGCCCAAGACTATTCAACAGCCTCCCACCAGCTATAAGGGGCATTACCAGTAGGCCTCTGGTTTTCTTCAAGAGGGAGCTGGACAGATATCTAAAGTCAGTGCCTGATCAGCCGGGCTGTGGTTTGTACGTTGGACTACGTGCATCCAGCAGTAACAGCCTCGTTGATCAGGCCCTGATCCACCGGGAGGCCTGGTCATAGACCGGGCCGCGGGGACGTCGATCCCCGGAATGCCCTCCAGGTAGACTCCAGGTAGGTAGACATGCTAACAACAACAAATACGCATCTTCATCTAACCACAGGCTAACAAAGACACATATCTAATCTAACCACAGGCTAACAGCAACAAAGGCACCTCATAGTCTCAACTCAGACTAACAGAGACATCAAGACACCTTTGCCTAACCACAGAACAAAGTAAGCCGCAAGAAGTGAAATATTCACAACTGTTAGATTAAAAAAAAAAAAGCTTCTAATCAGAGCGCCATAAAGGCGCTTAATATCTTGGCCCGCACAAAACCCAGCGTAGCCGTAAGTACCGCCATTATATCCGGCCGGGTCCCTCCCTCGCCGCCGCTTAGCCGGATACAAACGACCGGTTGTAAGGGCCGGCTAATTTAGACATTTCCTTAATTGCCTCCGAAATGTAATCATAATTCTCAAGGGAATTTTTTTTTCTCCGCATTAAACAATGGCTGACCCATTTTATCTGTGGCATTGGTGTGTGTGAGCTGGCTCTCATAGCTCTCTCTCATTTCTCTCTCTCTCTCTCTCTCTCTCTCTCTCTCTCTCTCTCTCTCTCTCTCTCTCTAAGTCTGTCTCGCGATTAAGGACGTAGGATGGAGCTTTAGCCAGTCCTTTTGTTGAACGACCCTCGCGTTTTATTGTCATCTTTACTGTTGTTGAAGTAGACAACTAGCTTGAACGATGCCCGGTCTTACAGTGTGTGGGTGGTGGTCATCTCACAGAGTGTGTGTGGTGGTCATCAGTGGTGTCATTCCTATGTGACTCGCAGAAGTATTAAACAGGAATTGTTTACTCATCTCGTGAGACTTACCTTATTAAATAAGCCAGCAAGATTCAAGCTCACTCATCACCCGCTGCTTCACGGACCGCTGTGGAGAGCTCAGCTCCCGGGGTTCCTGAGACCCCAATGGAAATAAGTCACTGTCTGACTTTTTTGGGTTATCCTAGGTTCTCTACACATATGCTGCTATGTATGATAATCTATGTAACTGTATTTGTGTATACCTGAATAAACTTACTTACTTATTTACTTACGAGAGAAGTGTTGTGCGTCTTTCTTCAGACCCTGCGACTACCAATTCGCTCCCACGGGGAAAGGATCGAACCTGCTGCACCGCCAGCCGGGAATAACACCATTCTCAGTGTGGGAATTCTGAGTGGTGTCAAAGGTTGACAACGCTACGTTGCTAAGTTGCATCAAGTTGCCATCATCCTCACTATTCTTTCAACTGGTTAGTATTCTTACTTTGAATATTATACCCGAAACCTGATGCCACCACCTGCCTGAAGGCTGGCTGCCTTGGACCAAAACGTCTAGCGTTAGCTGGGTGCCAAGGCATTGGACCAGTGTGGTACGGTGGTAGAGCACTGCGTACCTTGTTACAAGGTTCGTAGGTTCGAGTCTCCGTCGACCTAAGATTAGTGTTTGTGAATATTACGCCTGTTCTGCGAACTCTAAACACACACACACACACACACACACACACTATATATATATATATATATATATATATATATATATATATATATATATATATATATTAGAGTAAGGTCAGAATGCGTTGAACTTTCGTATCTTAAAACCGGATCACTGCCGAACGTGGATAGCGCCAATAATGAGGTACACAAAATTATAATGAAGCTTTTTAATGTATCTTTATAATACAAAGATGAAGTGAATTAATTAACTAGAAGGTGGAATGATAAAATAAAAACTTGACTCCCATAAAAAAAGAATAAACAGTGAACCACAAACTAAGATTAGATGATAATCTGAGTAACAGAAGATAATTGTATTAGTTATGGAGAAGTGCAAAAGACCAACTCTATCTTCGCAATAATTTTTATTATTTATATTACCACTGTGGACAACGTTTCACTTAATTTTCAACAAGACGGTGTACAACAATAACAACAACGTTTCGCCATGTTACACGTCTATGTCATAAAGAACTTATCAAGTGCTTGCTTGTCGCTCCTCACTTGTTTCACATCACCGATTTGTTAAAAATGCTGCGATTAGAATTGTACCCTCACATCGTTTCCCCCTGTTGTCTTAATATAAATAACACAAAGACGAAGTGTACCGCCAGAGGTTTGCATAACCGGTTTCTCTCCTGAGCTGACTACAAATGCGGCAGTAAAGGCCAACCCTTGCATTATTGTTTCTCCTTTTTCTCTCGTCACATTCTGGTCAAACACAGTAGAATGTGGCTTAAACCCATCATTTACAATGAAGGAAGATAAAGCAAGGTACAGAGAGGAGGGAGATGAGAGAATAGAGGGAACATTAACGAGGGTCTTGCCCCCTCCACGAGCTGGTATTAGCGTTGGCTGCTTAATAGGTACAAGACCTGACTCCGTGGGACGCTTCTCCTCTCAAGCCACGCCACAAGTACCACACAATTTCGCCTCAGTTTCAACAGTTTTAGCTCGCTGCAGGTCGCTGGTGGAAACCCGTGAGAAGTTGGTGGTGCTACTGACCACCAGTCATCGTCTGCGCCTTACTATTTATGGTTAAAAATGCTGTTGTCGACCCCCTACTTCACCCCGGCGCTGTGGAGAAGCTGTGTCGAGACTCGCTGCATCATCCCACTGTGCTCATTGTGGGTAAATACCCCAGAAATCCGTGAATGAGATTAGTACCTCATTAAACCAGAGTATATACTATACGTGTTTTGTGGGAGATAACGGCGTCCACGACTCACGCTGAGGACCCTATGATTGTGGATTTAATCCTAGATTTACGCCAATAATTGTAATCAGCTCTTGAACATGAAATCCAGGCCATTATTACGACATCGAATATATTATATTGTTATATTACAGTAGTGTTCCATTCGTTATAGGAAGTGCGAAGGTTGTGATGACTTGCACTATTCATGGTGGAGAAATAGACATAAATGCAGAATATTGCGATCCTTTATTGACTACGTTTCGCCCACACAGTGGGCTTTATCAAGCTACAAACAGATCTACCTGGGTATTAGTACACGAGTATATATAGTGTGGAGAGTCAGGTGGAGAATCTTGGATAGATTGTATTTGAGACGGTCCTGCGGGACCGTCTAATATAAAAATAATAATAATAATAGCAACAACAGTAATAATAATAATATTAGTAATAATAATAATAATAATAATCTAAGGTGACCTCTTTTTACTTCACAGGAGAAAGCTTGCTGGCATAATAGCTATGGTTCATGCCACTCTGCGTCAACCGTAGAGAATACTCATTTGCATTTATTTTCTGGTTTGCAGAGCTACGGTGAGAGCGATGTCACTCGTTATACAACGACGCCTCCATGTGTGGATCACGGCTGAGCATCTCAACTCTTGTTTTCACACTCATCGTCGTGACGAGTGGGAAATATCAAGACGCCAGTCATGAGAGCGTCTTCACCTCGGCCATATGGAGCCGCAGGAGGACGTGTGGCCAGCCACACGTAGCAACTAAGCTGACTTCTCGGTGGGGACTGCGATATGATCTGCCATCGCCGACACCTCATAAATATTGCGATGAGGTGTAATGCCTTCTCACAACCTTCAGGGCCAATGAGAGGAAGGGAATATTTACGGTCTCCTGATGTGTGCTCCGCTAGGAAAAGAGAGCTCTTCAACACACTGATAAAATCTCTGAAGACCCGTGTCTCCAGGTGTTGCAAAAAGCAGAGAGATGACGTTCTGGCTCTTATGTTCCCAGTAGCTTTCGAATGCAATTAATGAGAAGGAACAATTAGCAGGTATTTAACCAAGATAACAGCATCATCTGGAGTGTTGCTCGCCTATCACAGGGGAGTACCAAGAAACAGTAGTATACAAGTAGGGAAATCAAAGATAACTTCTACAACACATGAACCACTTAGCACAAGAAAAAAGCAATATCCAAAGTTTTTCAGAAATACACAAGATGATCACGTTGAAAACAATAGGTACGGCAGGAGGACGTGGGAAGTAGGTGAGGAAGAAGTGAAAGGCAAGTGGGAAGGACACGAGTGGGGCACACACGGACGTAGACTGAACGTGAGTGGGGCGTGAGAATCGAGTGGGATAGGGTAGGAACAGCAACGGGATATATACACCGTGAGGAGTATGTCTCTCAATGTATATATGCTGAGAATTTGCATTAATCACTGATTTAGGGATTAAGGTATTCTTGACTGGTGGTGAAAAGGTTACGGGCAGCCTTAATGACCCATCGTGTAGTCGATAGGCATTAAATCCCATTAACCAACCACATTAACCGCTTGGGACGCGACTATTAAATGCCACGGATGCGAGTGGGATAAATTAAGGACGCAAACAAGTCTCAGCAAAGACATAAATGAAACTATGGACACTACGTGGGAAGGAGAGATAGATACTATGGATAAATGGGAAGGAGGGAGCGAAGACAAATGCGAGGACTGATGGGAAAATAACAGTGTGTGAGGTACCTGAAGCTAGCATAGGGCAACATTGCTCAGCATGGGGCAGCACTGCTCAGCATGGGGCAGCACTGCTTAGCATGGGGCAGCACTGCTCAGCATGGGGCAGCACAGCATAGTACGGGGGCAGCTTTATGCAGGATCAGGTTGAGGAAGTACGAGGTATATTGAGTGAGACCATCCAAGAGAGACATAGGTAAACAAGAGACCATCAACGAGAGAATAGTATACCAGAAGGGACCATCAGTAAGAGGTACTAGCATATTAGGTGGAACCATCGACCAGATATACTATTATATCTGCAGAAACCACCAATAGTTGGCATAATAAAAGTGCATTTTTGGGCCATTTACGGAGTTAATAAAGGCCCAACCAGGATATATCCTTTAACCGGTTTTTACATCTTATAAGAATGGAGGAGCATAAAGACCGATAGACTGAACACATCAACCTCAAACTCACCTTCATCTTCCACCGTTGACCAATAACCTCAGTCATCAGCTCTACGTATAACAAACTAGAAGACTGACACCCATTCATCTCTCCAACATACGAGCACTTCACCAACATATTCAAATCAGTTCATGTCTCACACCTGATCTGAGGGAGGCTGCACGCCTTGAAACAATCAACGCACGAACTAATCAGTACTGGGGAAAGAGTTCTGCTGATACCCCACCCGTCTCACTAACGGCATAAATCATCCAGAATAGAGAAAACATCAGCGGACACGCACAGCCGTGTGAGCTCAGTAATCCCCGTCTCCCAAGTGAGCTCAAAGCAACGTTCGTAAAAAGCTTATTATCCCTCCCTTTCCCGCAACATCCACTAGAGCCTCAGTGAAGAGTCCAAATCCAAAACCAACAATATCCTAATATTGAGATCAGTGTCTTTAAATTTCATCCATGCAGTCGTGCGTGTGCCTATAGTGAGAGTCAGAGAAGCTCCCAGGAAAGTGAACACTATGAAGAGCTCACAGAGAAGGAAACTCCACTGGAATGAATGGGGCCCAGGAGGACACTAGACTAGTGAGTCGTGGGCAGTCCATCGTACCAAGACACTTACTCACACCTCTGAATCCAACACTGGCAAACCAAAAGTCGTAGAAAGACACTTAAGAAAGAACTTTTTATATTTACACAATGTTTTGGCCATTGGAAGGTTTTTATCAAGCAGTTTATAAAGCCCCAACAAGTAAAAGGCCATTTAACCATACATGTCTTTCTACTACCATTATTCCATAAAGCCAGTACTAGCGTTGTTGTGGCCTGTAATAAACACTGTCGCTGTGGCCTGTAATAATCGCTGTTAGTGTCCTGTAATGGCTATTGAACCTTCAAGTGTAGCGATGAAGAAGATGGAGCGATGAAGAAGAGGGAGGAGGCGATGAAGAAGAGGGAGGAGCGATGAAGAAGAGGGTATACAGGTGTGTACCACAAGGAAATCTTTACGGTGTAGCGAGATTACTCTCAGATTTGAATATGAATGTAAGACGTAAAGATGATTAAGGAACGTGAGAAGACTGGAGGAAGAGCGGACGAGGAGGACTTAGTCTGCCTGGGAGGAAGAGGAGGAGAAGGAGGAGAAGGAGGAGGAGGAGGAGGAAGAGGGGTCAGAAGTGGGAGGAGGGAACAAGCAACCTTCGGGAGAAGTAGTAGGAAGACAAGATAATGTAAGTACGATTAGGAGGGAGGAAGAGACGAAATTTATTCCACATGTTCATTCAACTTCCCACTGGCAAGCGTTCATTGCAATTTTTTGTTGCAACTGACACCCGTTGAAACGCCGCATTAACATCTACTGATCTACACTGGAAGTTCCTTCCGGTGGACCTAACGTGAGGACAACTTGACACCCCAGTGTTGACACCTGTACACCTGACACCACACTTCTATCTTCCTATATAACCATAATCGTCTCTTGACAACTTTCTCTACTGATCAGAACCTCATTTTGAGGTTTCTCTCCTATCTAAGCTAGATAGGAACGAGTGGAGACAAATAGTTTTATGGCTTGACATGCTGTTGGAGTGTGAGCAGAGTAGCATTTATGAAGGGATTCAGGGAAACTGGTTAGGACTTGAGTCCTGGAGGTGGGAAGTACAGTGGCTGAGCTCTGAAGGAGGGTGTTGATATGTTGCAGTTTCACACACACACACACACAACACACACACACACACACACACACACACACACAACACACACACACACAACACACACACACACACACACACAACACACTACACAACTAACACTACACACACACACACATACTTACACAACACACACACACACTAATTACAACACAACACACAACACACACACACACACACACAACACACACACTACACACACACACACACACACAACACACAAAACAACACACACAACACACTACACACACACACACTACACACACACACACACACACACACACACACTATATATATATATATATATATATATATTATATATATATATATATATATATATATATATATATATATGTATGTATATAGTAAATAGTCACATATTCGTGTTTGCTTGTGAAATACTGTTCAATTGTTCTGTAAATTACTTGGGAAAGAACCTTGACGAGGCGCGATACCAACACAATTACCACTACTACAACCACTACCGTGTGTGTGTGTGTGTGTGTGTGTGTGTGTGGTGGTGTGTGTGTGTTGTGTGTGTGTGTGTGTGTGTGTGTGTGTGTGTGTGTGTGTGTGTGTGTGTGTGTATGTTGTGTTGTGTGTTGTGTGTGTGTGTGTTGTGTGTGTGTGTGTGTTGTGTGTGTGTGTGTGTGTGTGTGTATGTTGTGTTGTGTGTGTTGTGTGTGTGTGTGTGTGTGTGTGTTTGTGTGTGTGTGTGTGTGTGTGTTGTGTGTGTGTGTGTGTTAGTTAGTTAGTTACCATTTTGTCCTAGGCACATGTCAATTAGACACTAGGCCTGTTGTATGTATGTGTGTGTAAGGAAACACTTCGAAATGTTTCTGCCCCACCGGGAATTGAACCCGGCCCCTCCGTGCGTGAAGCAAGAGCTTTACCACTGGGCCACCGGGGGCTGTGTGTGTGTGTGTGTGTGTGTGTGTTGTGTGTGTGTGTGTGTGTGTGTGTGTGTGTGTGTGTGTGTGTGTGTGTGTGTGTGTGTGTGTGTGTGTGTGTGTGTGTGTGTGTTTGTGTAACGATAAATTACCATAAAGCGATTTTCCACCAAAACTATCTGAGCAACTGACTTTGCAAAAGAAAAAAAATAATGTAATTTTTGCTTAATCCTACCATAACTTATCTAAGATTATACCGAATTTAGTTACCATTATTGAACATCAGTAAGAAATATTAATTTTGTGATGTTCAAAATAGTTTTTCTGGAGTTGTTGCAACAATGAATTTCCACTCGGCTTGTCAGGCAAAACAATCCTTATTTTGTGACCAAATATTGGAGGATATTATCGAAAGAACACGTTTTACTCTCTCTCTCTCTCTCTCTCTCTCTCTCTCTCTCTCTCTCTCTCTCTCTCTCTCTCTCTCTCTCTCTTTCTAACTCTAACTCTCCCTTTCAGCTAGCAAGACGTCACCTGATTGTCTCTCTAAAGCAATATGTTAAGTAAAAGGACACAAATTGCAACTAAGATGGACGGAACTATAAGAAGCCAGTGTGTGTGCTAGCGATCACGAGAGTACTACACTCCGAGTACATGATCAAATATAAATAAATGAAGCTAGTAAGAGGAAACTAGACTACTGAAAGAAAGACTATGATAATGACAAGAACTTTTCCGACAGGAAGCTACAAGACGAACCTTCACAGGAAAAGGAGCTAAAAGAATCTAAGCGCCAAGAGACCAAAGGAAAGATTCATAGCGTGACGGAAACCATTTTTTAGCCAAGAATGCAGAGCAGCCCAGGGATGCGCTGGAGGGCTGGTTCAAAACACAGCGCAACTCAAACTGGGGAAGTCAGGGGAAAGAAGAAGCAGTAGTGTTGGGCACAAACTTGCGAAGATGAGAAGGAATGCTGGAGGACAGATCGAGAATGAATTGTTCGTGAATCATATTGTTCATGGATGATATTGTTCGTGAATGATAGTGCATAAAAGGCCACAACTGCTCGATGATTACTCCACAGCCACATAAGAAAGAATACGACTGTAAAGACCAAGTTAAAGAAGTGAAGAAGGAGGGAAGGGAGGTAAAGAAGGACATCAGAAGGTAAAATATGCCAAAAGGTTTGTAGAAGACCCATGGATGCTTTCACTGAAGAAAGCTGTCTAAAGGCGCTGCAATTAAAAAAATCAACAGAAACTGAAGAGACGAAACTGGTAAAGGATCATGGCGAAATAAAGACCCTGGGACGAGACAACATACCCCCATGGGTAAGACACACATGCAACAATTGACTAGACGTTTCACTCGCTCAGTTAGCTTCTTCAGTCGAAATAAAGAGGCAACAGCCGAAGTACTGATGATGCACTTCAGGTGTCAGCCGAGAAGGCGATACGTTTCATTAATAAAGATACCAAACCTTGGTACATGTGTCCTACTCATGTTCTTATTTGTGGGTACTGAGTTAAGGAGCAAAACAACTGAGTCACCCATTAACAAAGGTCTTCAATCAATCTGTCCAACCGGGGTAACTGTCAGAAAATTGGCCGATGTGGTTCCCTTACTGACAACAAGAAGCAGTGAAATATTGGTCAGTGTCTTGCTGAATGGAGATGAGAAAATGGTGGCAATAATTTCTAGCTCAGGACAAGAAAAAATGAGAGTCGTGGAATGATTGCAGAGCCGAAGGTAAGCGTAAAGGAAATGAATAACGCTTTGATGAAGATGAAAGTGGGAAAAGCACAGGAAATGATGGGATGAAGACTGAAGTGCTATTTGGGGTGGGGATAGAATTTTGATATATTAAGCAAAATTCCTAAATTTGCTTGTAACAGATAGTACGAACTGTTGATATAAATCCAGACTTAGTCCTGTTAAACATTATGGAGTCTAGTTCCTAGGCCTTTTGTGTATCCATATGCTCTTGCGCTACCGTCCACAGTATGGATATGGGGTGCACAATAAACTAGCCACTTCGGTGGCAAAATCTAAAATCTAATCTCTTTTGAGTGTACGTGACGATAAGATAGTCGTCACACGACTATCACCCTCGTAACATATTTTCCCTATTTCTTCTGACTAACAAAATGCCACTATCAAGAATTGGTATAGTTCCTACGTATTAGAAGAATGGGGACGAGGGTGTAAGGCTTATAAATTTCCCCAGGCAAAGTAGACAGAATAAATATTATTGATAATGCCCACGAAAAGCCATATCATTGCAAAAGAAAAGAGTGGGTTTAGAAAATAAATGGAATAAAATGCTTGTTTATAAACGTAAAGTGAGTAGTAGACAGACGAAGAAAGGGATCTGTTACATCCTTGTATGAATTCGGATACTGTATAAAACAGGGTTCACAGGGCAACAACAGCATCAAGTAGTTTGCTGGAAGCTTTTTTTTTTTGTTAAGGAGATCGAAATTCTGATCAGGTTGTTACAAAGAAACTGAAAATTATCGATTAAAAGCAGGATTTATACAAGGAAATACGAGGGAGATGACATCTTCTCAGCGTGGCAAAATTCTCAGTGTCAATCAATTGAATAATCTTCATCCTTCCGTCAATTTTAAATGCGGACAGGAAGAGGAAGGTCAACTCTCATCGCTGAAGGTTCTAATCTCCGTTGATGATAATACTGAGACAACAGTACATTCAATAATATCGTAATATTACTGTAATACTGCGATATTACTGTGTTTCAGCAGTAATACATATCATTAGTACTCTTCAAGGAAGGTACCTTGATGCTGGTGACGGGCTCTTGATGCGAGGATAAACTCTGATTGCTTTTCAGCCCACAGACACAGCATAGTGCATAAAGCAAACGGGTCAGACAGCTTCCCCATGCAAATAATAAAAATGATAATAATAATAATAATAATAATAATAATAATAATATTAAATATAATAATAATAATAATAATATTAATATAATAATAATAATAAAAATAATAATACATAATATAATAATAATAATATAATATTATTATTATTATTAGTATATAGTAGTAGTAGTAGTAGCAGTAGTAGTATTGTATTTAAATTTTTATTAATATATTATTATTATATATTATTATTATTATATTATTATTATTATTATTATTAATAATACAGCAACAGCAACAATAACGTTAATAAAAATAATAATAAAATAATAATAACAACAGATAATGATGACTGGAGACTGACACAATGAAGGAGCGGGCAAAGCCACAGAAGAACCAAGGGACTCAGGAAGTGTCTTAAGTAAGCAGTCTGAGGAGTTTTCTTTCCCCTTACAAAGACCACACCTGTTACAACGGTCCAGGTGCGTCTTACTCTACTTAAAAGACGGGAAACACGTCCCCAGCCCATGACGAAAGCCCGTTGCCTTTCAGCACATCTTCCTGTGGTTCTGTGGGCTACTTGCGCCTAAAGAATATCAAGTGCATGGTTACTATTTTATGCATGGGTGATAAGGGATTGCTAAACCCATAGGGAATGAGAGGTAAGCTGGGATGCCTCAGGGATGGGAAGTGTAACTGGTGTAACTGCAGTTTCTTGATTCAGGGAACACCTCCTGTCCCCATGTACGCCCTTCCCTCCTTCCCATGTAGGGTCAAGCGCATCGGGAGAAGCATTTAGTAACAGTCACTCCATCTCATGCTTTAATACAAAGTAAATAAATGTACCCATTATACAGTCTCAGCAGTGTTCACTCTCCTCGTGACCTCCAGCAGCGTCCCAGCCAGGAAATATACAAATAACTGTACACAAATAACCCACACATAGGAAAGACAAGCTAGGAGGACGACGTTTCGATCCGACTTGGACCATTTATAAAATCCAATCGAGTTATATATATATATATATATATTATATATATATATATATATATATATATATATATATATATATATATATATATATATATATATATATATATATATATATATATATAACGCTTGAACCAGCCTCGATAACTAAATATTTAGACTTAAAATTAATACTAAATACACACCGGTGTAATTTATCATAGAAAGAAATTAAACGTAAAAAGAATTGATGAAGATTGGTTGGAAGAATATGAAGGAATAACCAGAAGGAGACTAGCAAAAACTAAGGCATTTGTATGAATGAATTCACAAGAAACTCTGAACCAAAATTTTCACACTAGTCACCGCAATCTTTCATGACTCGAAATGTTACTTTTTCTGACGTCTGCAATTTATTCCGAGACGTCGGATCGGGTAGATTTATTCACACTTATTTGCTCGTTTATAATAGTTCTTCTTTCAGTTTATGGCCATTAGTGTCGCAGTGGTTAGTTGCTGTCTCTTTAGTGAGAACTGCAATTCTGCCAGGTGTTCCTTCCTTCACTATGTGTTCCTTCCTTCACCGTGTGTTCCTTCCTTCACCATGTGTTCCTTCCTTCACTATGTGTTCCTTCCTTCACTATGTGTTCCTTCCTTCACTATGTGTTCCTTCCTTCACTATGTGTTCCTTCCTTCACTATGTGTTCCTTCCTTCACTGTGTGTTCCTTCCTTCACCATGTGTTCCTTCCTTCGGCGAGTGTTCCTTCCTTCACTATGTGTTCCTTCCTTTACTGTGTGTTCCTTTCTTCACCATGTGTTCCTTCCTTCACTGTGTGTTCCTTCCTTCACTATGTGTTCCTTCCTTCACTATGTGTTCCTTCCTTCACCATGTGTTCCTTCCTTCACTATGTGTTCCTTCCTTCGGCGAGTGTTCCTTCCTTCACTATGTGTTCCTTCCTTCACTATGTGTTCCTTCCTTCACCATGTATTCCTTCCTTCACTATGTGTTCCTTCCTTCACTGTGTGTTCCTTCCTTCACTATGTGTTACTTCCTTCACTGTGTGTTCCTTCCTTCACTATGTGTTCCTTCCTTCACTGTGTGTTCCTTCCTTCACTATGTGTTCCTTCCTTCACTGTGTGTTCCTTCATTCACTATGTGTTCCTTCCTTCACTGTGTGTTCCTTCCTTCACTATGTGTTCCTTCACTGTGTGTTCCTTCCTTCACTATGTGTTCCTTCCTTCACTGTGTGTTCCTTCATTCACTATGTGTTCCTTCCTTTACTGTGTGTTCCTTTCTTCACTATGTGTTCCTTCCTTCACTGTGTGTTCCTTCCTTCGGCAAGTGTTACTTATCTTACTATACCTGGAGTTTACCTGGAGAGAGTTCCGGGGGTCAACACCCCCGCGGCGGCCCGGTCTGTGAAGCTCCTTAAGGAGAAGGAACTACCGGGTGGCGCTGAAAGAGATCCTTCTCAAGAAGCAGCTACTGGAGAAGGAGGAGGAGCAAGTTGTGTGAATCCAAGGAGCTAGCATGTAGGTCCTCCTCCATATTATTATTATTATTATTATTATTATTATTATTATTATTATTATTATTATTCATAGCAAAGTGCTAAACCCGCATGAGGGTCATACAGCACTTGGGGGAATAGAGACGTAATCAGGTTTGATCCAAAGATGGATCAAGATAGATCAAGAGCTCCCCTCTCACAGAAATCAAGGCACTCCCCTTTTCAAGGGTAGTCTCTCTCAAGAATTTTCTCCTATGAATACCCCCACCACCGCCATCCTGACACCTCTCACTTCCTCCTGTTATTCCTCCCACACTCACAGAAGTTCCTCTTCCTCACAGACCACCTCAAATCTTCCTCTCCCGTCGTAACTTCCTTCCCACTCACACATTCGTCCCCTTTCTCCACCTCCCCCCTTCTCCTGGAGGCCGCCATCATCCCCTCCGTTCATTTGTTTCCCGCTGGTAATGATGGTAACCTTGATTGATGTTCATTTGTTTTTTGTAGCCAATTTCATTATCGCAGATTACATTTACCAGCACGAGGAAGATAGTCTTTTTATGCAAACTGCGATTCCCTTTAATGACATCCTCCACTGATGCTGGGTCACTTTCAGTGTAGGAAGTCTGTGGCCTGTGACTACTATCTCTCAAGTACGTACAGTCCTTGGACGACTCTGGGAGACTCATGGATTGTGCTGTGATGATTCCTATCCAGTATAATCATGGCCTAAATGACAAGAATATTGCCTCATTCTTCCAAACTTCAGCGCTGTATAACCCCAACTAGTTCCACATTTTTTTTATTGATATTTAAAAATCCAATTCTATTATAAGCCCTTAACGCCTCCCTCCAGAATCCGCTGATCTAGATTTTTTCTCGTTTAAGATGACGTTGACAGGAGCAAGAGGAGTGTGGGGCGACCGAGACGTCACGAAGACAAATGATGATAGTGTAAAAAATGGTCAGCGTGGTTACCCGGTGATGGGCAGGGCTCGGCCTAGCAGCCCCTGGGAGGCCAAAAAGGATGTGAGAGTAGAGGCAGGAGGAGGAGGAAGAGGAGGAGGTAAGGAAGAGCGAGGGAAGAGGAGTGAGGTCAATGGAGGAGGGACTCGGGAAGATTAAGAAGGGAGAAGGATGGAGGGTAAATGTGGTGAGGGAAGAAGAGGGAAAAGGAAGCTTGAAAAGTTTATATAAAGAGATAAAAGAGATCATTCAGCACAATGCATTTTTCCCATATGTCCAAAAGTTAAAACTCCCTCCCTCAACCCCACATTATATATATATATATATATATATATATATATATATATATATATATATATATATATATATATATATATATATATATATATATATATATATATATATATATATATATATATATAGCTCAAATGCGCCGTTGCTTTTTCTTAAGTCTATATAAATTTGGAGCACGAGGAGAATCTATGGTTAAAGCATAAGGGAAAGGGGAATTCATGGGTAAAACACAGGTGAAAGGGGAAATCCATGGGTAAAACTATTAAGGAGAGCCATAGTTGGGGGAGTTATGGGTAATACAAAGAGTAAAGGGGAAAGTCATTGGTAAACCATAGGAATGGAAGCCATGGATAAAACTTAGTGGAAAGGGAGGAAAACAGCCTGGTTGATGAAGCCCTAATCTACCGGTAGGTCTGGTGAAGAACTGGGCCGCGGGGGCGTTGACCCCCGGAACTACCTCCAGGTAGACTCCAGGTATACATATCCCTTCCAATCCGTGTATTTCAGTCCCTTCTCTTTACCCTCGTTCCCCTTTCTCTAAATTATCCCTCTTACTCGCATTCCCCTTCCTCTCAGTCCCTCCTTCCCTCCCCCTTCCCTTATCTAAGGGGCAGTGCCAGTACAATAATCTGGGCAGCAGTTTCATTAGGCTTCAGCGGGCCAGCCAGACGAATGATCAAGAAACTCCATCATATGGTCTTCCGGGGAAGTAGAGGGTCAAGGGAAGAGAGGGATGATAGGGTAGGGGAAAGGGGGTAGGGGAGTAAAAGGATGATAGATACGAAGGTGTATAGTAGAGGGGGAGTATGGTAGATGGAGAAGTGGAGGGATAATGGTAGAAAAGGAGAGGTACGAGAGGTGAAGAATGGATTGTAGATGGCGATGGAGAGTCACAAGTGGAAGAGGGATACCTGAAGTATGTTTCCGGGGGTCAACGCCCCCTCATCCCCGGTGCCCTCTCGCAGACCGTTACATGAGAAGGGTGAAATGGCTGTCACGATTCGACTCTTCAGCATGACTTAAAGTCGCAGTTTCAAACGGAGTGAACTAGAGAATCACTAGATTCTAGATGACCAGCATTTCTAACAATTTAGACTCGCTTTCCGGGATGCCTCGGAGTCAACGTCACGATTATGAAGACAAAATGCAAAACGTCGCAGATCAAGCTTTTATTGAATCAACGTTTCGCTCTGTGTAGAGCTTTATCACAGAAGGAAATGCACCAGACAAAAAAGAATAGCGCTCTGAGTCCCAAGACCTGACCCACACAAGACCTGTATATAATTAAGCAGAGAGAAATTGCTACCCGAGTCACAACGAGTGTATCACCCTCTGAATCCTTAAATAAAGAAAAGAAACGAATAAACGCTGTCAAATTAGCGATTTTATAACGGAGAGCAAAAATGAAAGGAACTGAGCCACAGGAAATGAGGCCAAGCGCCAAATTACTCAGCGGGATTCGAACGCGGTCCTCGTAACAAATGAGGAGTTAAACTCGACAAAACTTCCTTTACACTATGTGTCTTGCATCATCCATCCTCTCCGCCTTTTCCTTCACAAACTCTTTTCCAGAGTGTATAAATGGCTTTTAAAACCGACAAGTTGATAATTGAGACACTTGGGCAGCATTTGGGAATCTTCATTCTGGAAACGTTTCGCCAGTCAGTGGCTTCTTCAGTCCAATGCAGAGAGGTGGAGGATGAAGTGGAGTTTGGGGTAAACAGTCCCCCAGCCTGGAGACAATGTCTTCAGTCCATCAGTCCTACCTCACTTCCTCACGTCCCAAGCGTCTTCCCCATAATCCTAGGACGACAAAACTGTCGTTTTTATTTTGGAAAAACCAGCGCAGGTCCGAGAATGTTTACTTAATCGCTGACTACCGTCAGGAGGCACTTTTTCGTTTCCTGACGAATAAGTCGCCACTACCACCACCACTACCACCACCACTACCACCACCACAATCTCCCCTCCACGATTAAAGTTTCCTATCCCCCTCCCTTCTAACCCTGCTCCCCTCCACCCTCTTACTTCCCTTGGGCCCCCTTCCCAATCCCACATTCCCCTTCCCCCTCCCCCGTTCAATAAAAAAGTCCACCCCTGTCGCCCCCTTCCGTAAGTACAGCTCTCAGCTCGTGGTCAAGGAAGCGAGAAACCACGAAGGGATTTCAACGAAGATTAAGGAGAGCGCAGTTTTAACGAAGCGAGAAGTCCCCAAGGCGGCGGTATTCAGTGAAGATTAACGAACTGGGATTTTCATCGAAGCGAACAGATGGAGGAAGAATAAGAAATGGCGAACGTTTGGGAAAATAATGGAAGAGAACGCTGCATAAAAAACAGGAGGAAGAAGAGGTGGAGAATGAGAGATAGGTGTTGTAGGAAGGAGAAAGATGACCATCCTGACTTAATCAGGTATGGTCGTAGTTTGAATATACAGGTTGTCATTGCAATTATTAAATCCATTGCAGTCCCATTTCCTTGGATAAGAGCCTTTCAAGGCGCAATCACGAAGGGTTTGAGCTGCCAACTTAGGGAAAGATACACCATTTTTGGAGGTTCACGAAAGTAAGGTAACTCAAAATATGTTATTTATCTCATGTCTTACTTATACAAAAAGTGTTACCATAGTTTAGGGAGGCGTGGGAAAAAGCATACCTCTCTCCTATAAACAACTGGAAGAAGATACAAGCATATATATATATATATATATATATATATATATATATATATATATATATATATATATATATATATATATATATATATATATATATATATATATATATATATATATATATACACACAATAACAAACTTAACTCAGTTGAAGCAACTGAAACTAGGACCCAGATCAGGTTTTCTTGGACTGGCAAGGAGGACCAACTCGCATTTCAAATGGTCTCGCTGTCATATTATACATAATATTACCGGCAAAACTCTTTGCACACTTTAATAGCACTTAAGTGAGCCCAGGCGAGGCCACTGGATCACCCGAGTCCTGAAGTCTTACATGTAGAAGCGACCACACGCCGACATTATGGGTAGTTGGACTAATTAGAAGATAAATGACAATCGTGCGCCATTAATCTAAGTCAGGGGATCAAAGCCCATCTCTGAGTAGCGACGCGGGATCCAATCCTAAGAGGGGAGGTTCTTTTTTTTTACTGAGGGTCTTTTTTTGTCACTGATAATGAATGGACAAGCCGAAGGGAGTTTACATTTGGATGGTTCTGAATCTGGTGTTGGCTAGGTTGTGTTTTCTTCCCCTCTTCTTTCTCTGGCCATTTATTGTACTGTTACAAAGGATTACAGTAAGAAGGCTAAGAACTGCCGCCAGCTCTTGGGAAATGTATACGACTGCAGTCGCTTACGACACCTTTATTGAACACGTTTCGGTCCTAGAACTTTGATCACTTCAAAAACCACGTGGTTTATTAAGCTCCAGGTGTGCTGGAGGCTTGATCCTCCTTCCGCTAACATCAAGACAGAAACTCAGCACCAGCAGCCACTCTTGTTGTTTTACCCTCGCTACTTCCAAAGAGCCTTGTTATTTCAAAAGAGGTTCGCTATATACAGGACCTTTCGCAATTTCCGAAGACTTCTCTTCGGGGAGAGAGAGGGAGAGAGGGAGAGAGAGAGAGAGAGAGAGAGAGAGAGAGAGAGAGAGAGAGAGAGAGAGAGAGAGAGAGAGAGAGAGAGAGAGAGAGAGAGAGAGAGAGAGAGAGAGAGAGAGAGAGAGAGAGAGAGAGAGAGACAGACAGAGAGAGAGAGACGAGAGCGAATACGGACGCCTCAACGTGGAACACGATCATAACAAAAGAGCTTATGACATTCCTGGCGCAGATTACCCAAGGCTCCAGCACTGGCCACAGATACATGGAGCAAAAAAAAAAAAAAAGAAAAGAATGATTCCCACCGTGTTTGTGTTGGGGCTCAGCGGACGACGTCTCTGAGGGGCAAGAGTCTCACTTCACTGGACGATAATGGTCGTTGTTGAGGTTGATAAGTTAGACACATGTACAACAGTTAGGTAACTTGATTCCGAAACGTTTCGCCTACACAGTAGGCTTCTTCAGTCGAGTACAGAGGCAGCAGAAGCAGTAGGGATGTAAAGACGATGTAATCAATTCATCAGCCTGGAGAAGAATTGTTGAGGTTGTTGATGGCTCACCCGTTCTTCCTCTCCCGGGACTGACCAAGAAATTAGTCAGAGCAGCAGAAACTGACAACATATATTGGTTTATTAAGGTTAAACCTTATCGACTACACGAAGACCCTTAAGACTGCACCAGTACTCCGCCAGTCTAGGATACTCTGATTCCTAAAATAGAGACTATAATTAATCATAATCCTACTTATATCCTGAGAGTTTCCTCTGCGTGTATATATCCTTGACAATTAAGCTTACGTCTTAAAGAAATTCAGTCAAATTTTTGAACGAATTTCTCTTATTAATATTTTCTATAGAATATTTTTATTAATGTTCTTATTAAGAATAATTTCAAATCAGTAGCAACAATGTTCTTTAAAATATAAATATTTGTAATCAGGATGTACTTTGTTAAATAGAACATGGATAAAAAATAGCAGCTGGTCCTTAATCACAAGATAAAAAATATATTAAATGACTCCAATTTTAAAATGTACTCTGGAACCCGTCAGTTTAACGGCCCCGTTGAGCACCTGTTAATGTTACACCGGTCTTCAACAGTAAGCAATATACAGAAAACAACGAAAAAAAGCTTTTTGATAAAAAAAAAAATGTGAGAAATAAAATGGCAGGAAATCTTGAAGCGAAACATATTTGAGTCGATAATAGCGGACAGAATTAGAAGCCGCCTTGATGAAGAGAGTGTAATAAGACGCTGCGCTGGTTCACAAGAGGCCGCTTCATGTCTTACAAATTTACTGGCGTTTTTCAATAAGGCATTTCAGGCGGTGTCAAGTTTTCCTAATAATATTCGAGTAATTGGTCCAATTTCACTAATTGGTAAACTCATTGGAAACAATAATTCAGGTTTAAATAGAGCGTGTTTAAAGATCTGTCAACGTGACTTCCAAAGAAATCAACCTTGTGTAGCAAATCGTCTTGACTTCTTTAATGTTTTAATGTGGAAGTTGCAAGAAAGACGGTACGTGTCATGTACATTAATTTCGAGACTTTAGTTATGTTAGGCACTAAACCAGTGTGGGCCATTCAGCAGTGGAAGTTCGCTCTTGCGTCAACAATCGCAGTCTGATCTCTGATGATTTTTACAGAGATTTTTAGAGGGATTTCTTGGTAAGGCTTCTTATCAAACATTTCTCTCCAAACATAAGGTGCGTGTCATGGAAGGATGTATACTAAAAATGGTTTAAAGACTGGCTGTCTAGAATTAAAGATAGAGTAGGCCTGTATACCTTGTACATGCACTTGTAGTAAATAAAGATATTATATTATTATTATTATTATTATTATTATTATTATTATTATTATTATTATTATTATTATTATTATTATTATTATTATTATTATTTTATAATGAAGGAAGTCTGAGGTAAGAAGTGTCGTGCCGCAAGGATGGATCTGGGGACCGGGTCTATATTTTCATAAATATAAAAATTTACCATTGACACAAAGCTAATGATCAGCGATACATTGTTACTTGAGCAGTGAAAACTGTGACCAGCTTTAAACTACTAAGCAATTTAGACAAAATTAGAAACGTAATACATACCGCTACGTAAGAAAATGAGGTTGCATGAAATTTTATGATTACAAAGGAGTTAATATAAGTTATAACAAATGTGGAAGCAATATTGACAAATAATTTGAATCCACATAGGAACGTAATGCCATACAATAAATAGCAAGGAAGCCCAGCGTACTCTGGATCAAGAGTTTAGATACAAGTGACGCTCTGAAGGTCCTAAAATGAACAGACTTACTATAGCTCCACTCAACAAATACATTACATTACAATTTTATTTCTTTTCTGCAGTATACGTGTATACAGTGAATGGCTATGCAATTTTCTGTCACAAATATCGAAGACAGTAGTGGTGAACAACACGAAGTCCAGTCACAAGAACGTTCAGTGCTCTAGGGCAATGTTCTGGCACCTCCACGGCTTCTCATCATCACAGCAGATATAGATCAAAATACTAGCCACAGCTTCGTATCATCTTTTGCAAATTAATCAAATGGGCAGCGAGAAGACAGTGTGTTTATTATTTTGTGTAGTCTTACCTAATACGACTTGAAAGACAATATATTATTCGTGCCTTCACAAGAAGAGTCAAAAACTGATGCTGGGAATGGTGTTACAAAAATAAAGGAAGGTTATAATGAATGCGCTTGCATTTTTTAATCTTCAGGACATGGGATATTATATGGTACACACAGCCAACTCTTCTTACCGTCTTTTACACCGTCGTATGAACCTTCTCACACTTCCCTCCTCCCTTCCAGTCTCTCCCGTTCTTTCCCTCATGTAGCTTTTCCTTTCTCTCCAATCTTCCCTATCCCAAATGTTGCAAAGCTGACAGAAGCCTATTCCACAGGCAAAACATCTCCTATCCCACCCTCTTCCATGGCAAGACCTGCTTCTGCACAAGGTGCTTGGGAAACCTCCAAGTGTGGAAGTAATTCCTCGTGGATGATCTGCTGGCAGCAGTCATCCGGGTGTACTCATCCATACCCCTTCAAGGGGAGTTGAGGATTACCGTAATACCGGTGAAGGGCATCTGATCAGAGGACTTGGAGTTATCCTCCCCTTCCAAGGCTCATACCCGATTAATTCCCTTTATTTAGTCACTATATAACCCCTTCTGGCTTAGTTACCCGACCAAAATAATAATAACAATAATAATTCTCAGCGTTTTACTTCACACTCTACTAAGGAGAGCTTCATTGTAAGGCCGAAATATTCAGTACGTATCTTACCTGCGCTTCCATGGCCCATTATCCTCATATTCTTCACCTGAGTGAGGTTCTCCTAGCGATTTGGCACTTGAGGCACCTGATGAGCTGCTGCTCGCACTTGAGGCACCTGATGAGCTGCTGCTCGCACTTGAGGCACCTGATGAGCTGCTGCTCGCCAAAGTAGCAGCTTCTACTTACCAGCTGCGATGATAATCCTACATCCAAATCTTCTACATCGTGACTCAGAGGAGAGGGAGAGAGAGAGAGAGAGAGAGAGAGAGAGAGAGAGAGAGAGAGAGAGAGAGAGAGAGAGAGAGAGAGAGAGAGAGAGAGAGAGAGAGAGAGAGAGAGAGAGAGAGAGAGAGAGAGATGAATAATGAATTTGATAGCTACAATTTACTACGATAAATGTAATCAAGAACATTAACGGAGGAGTTTGCAGTGTAAACAGATTGATGGATGACATAATAGCCTGGCCTAGACTACTATCACTATCATTACAAGTACACTTGTAATACAAGTACAGTACTTGTAATGCCAATAATAGCCACTTTAGGGAAAAGAACATCCTGGATGAAGTGACTCTCATGATCCAGTTTAGTACAATTTCGTTTTCCCTTCTTCCGGAGCAAGGGTTTTCTTTTCTAGGGTTTTACTTTTCTGAGAGCGAGGGGTTTCACTTCTACAGCAAGGACTTCCTTGCTTGAAGCCAGGGTTTCACTCTTCTGAGAGCGAGGGTTTCACTTCTTACAGGGCAAGGAGTTTTCCCCCCTCTACCAAAGGAAGAGTCTCAATTGCATTTCTGACATCCGGAGAATACTGTGGCAAAATATCATGGCGCTGAGAACCAACACTTGCACGGTTCATCCCAGCTGGTTCACCGACGTGCACGACGGCGTGAATTTCAACCTTCGAGAAAGAACAAAACAGAGTATAGCTTGAAGGGTCCGTGTCAACACACTGTGGAACGCCGGGGAAGATATTGGAGGGTCGGGTTCACAGTCTGCACTCTACCATAACACACTGGAGTGAGATACTGAAGGAAATTTGGAATAAACCCAGATAGAGAGAGAAGCAGCTACGTAATAACACCCTGTAGTGAACCTGTCATCAACTTTTTTTTTAATCGTGAGTATGGAAAATACTTGCTCGTTATTTCCACGTACGCCACGACGCTGCCAGATGTTGCAAACAGAGAATGACAAGTTGCAGGACTTCCATGACGTTCCTAGAGATCAGAAATGTAGGTAAATGACTCGATCAATGATAGATATTGAAATAAATTATAGCTATAAACAGTATAGATTCAGATCTCTTGTGAGGACGAGAGCAGCAGCAACACCAGCAGTAGTAATCGAATCAGCATCTGCAGCACCACCACCGGTACCAGCCGCAGCACCCAAAGCAGCAGCACCAGCAGCAGCAACAGCAACACAGGCAGTAGAATCAGCATCTGCAGCAGCAGCAGCATTAACAGCAACACCTACAGCAGCAACAGAAGCACCAGCACCTGCAACAACAGAGACAACAGCACTTGCGGCAGCAGCAGCAACAGCAGCACCAGCACCTGCAACACCACCAACAACATCACCTGCAGCAGCAACAGAAGGAGAAGCAGCAGCCAAACTGTACCAAGTACTTGCGGTCAAGCACAAACCTTCCTAAAACAACATCCGTCAAGCTGCTTGCACTGCAAACTATCCCCCTGGTGTTCTTGAATTCAATTATCATCAATATGAATTACAGATCCATTCTGGCTTCTAACTACACGTCTATGACATCCAGTATATTTAAATCTCACCGAATGTTATTACCAATGCTCAAGACTAACATTATATATTAGACTTCTTACAAATTACATTCCGGATAATTTATTTATATTAAACACGGGGTCATTAGCGGTGTGATTCTTCAAGGGTTATTTTGAATCCGTTATGTCAGATGAATACGTGTTATGTACTGGGGTTAATGGGTGTAAGATGAGTGCTTGATCATGGGGGGAGGAGCCAACCAGCTGTATCTGTTCTCTGAAACTTAAATCCCATTATAAACTCTATCCCTTCTCTCTCTCACTTCCCTCCTCTCTTCTTTCTCTCCCTCCCTCCCTTCACTCATCATTTTTTTCTTCCTTCCCTCCCTCCATTCACCACTTTTCCTTCATCACTTTTCTCTCCCTTCCTCCATTCTGCACTTTCCTTCCCTCCCTTTTCCCTTCCTCCTTTTCTCTCCTCCCCCCCTCATCCCTTCCTCTTTCCTTCCCTTCCCCATCATTCCCGAGTTAAACAACTCGGATACAGACTGGAACTGAAGTCTAGAGCTGCGACTGTAGTCACCAGTATACATTAATATAAACTTCCAAATTTGTTCTAAATTACCACAGTTGTCCAAAGTTGCTCACGGTGTTCAACGCTCAAGTGTCACTGTATCTCTGTCCATTAGCTCGGCGTCGTTGGATGAATTTGTATTTTATACACCACATTTCTAAAGAGTTGAACCGATCCACAGAGTCACCCTTGGGGCACGCCGCCACTCGTAGCCTCTAGCTTGCTTCATTCGCCTCCCATCACTGTATTCCCCGTTTATATGGAACAACTCTTATCCAGGCTGAGGGACTGACCACCTCAAAACTAAGTCTTCATGGGTGATGGACTGATGACATCGACTTGACGTCTCTGTTGCCTTCGCTAACTGAACTCGACTGAAGAAGCCTATTGTGTAGGCGAAACGTTCCGAAATAAAGATACCTTTTTAGTACACACTCCTCTAACACGCTCCTTTAATTGAAGAATTGTGGATTGTGGAAACGTTTCGCACAACAAGTGACTTCCTCAGTCCGGTACAGAGATCAATGGTGGAAGATGAGAAGGAGTTTGAGGTAATCAGTCCCACAAGGCTTATCAGAATCTCTATCAATCCCCAACATCCTGACTGGTCAGAGATTAGGCCACCATCAGAGGACGGAGGATCGAGTTTCCACTGTTTAATGACCACTCCGTTAGTACCTAACGTAAATAAAACGTAAATATCAAGGTACGACACACGTTCGACCTTTCTTGAAGCTTACACTTTAATATATAGAAGAAATTAAGGAGACTTGATATACAGGAGGGATTTCTTCAGGAGCCATGTTGACAGTTCTTAAATAATGAACCTGTTTGTAAACCCTCTAATTGTTATCGAATTATTATTAACATGAATTTACGAACTACTGAGTTCCCATGAGTTTACGAACTACTGAGTTCCCACGAGTTTTTTATTTTCGTTATTTTCTTTAAAGATTTTCTCTCGTAACTCCAGAACGCCTCTTCTGATCGGACTGAAACTTTCAGCGCTGTTGTACCGTGCCTAGAGGAAAGTTCGAAGAGTTATTGGGCCGTGCAGGGGCCGTTTTTTTTATTTTAAACCAAAATGTGATATAGGCCTACCCATGTATGCGCTGAACGACCCACACTGGTTTAACACTTAGCATAATAATAATAATAATAATAATAATAATAATAATAATAATAATAATAATAATAATAATAATAATAATAAAAAACTAATAATAATAATAAGAATGATAATAATAATAACAACAACAACAATAATAATAATAATAATAAAAATAATAATAATAATAATAATAATAATAATAATAATAACAATAAAATAATAATAATAATAATAATAATAATAATAATAATAATAATAATAATAATAATAATAATAATAATAATAAGAAGAAGAAGAAGAAGAAGAAGAAGAAGAAGAAGAAGAAGAAGAAGAAGAAGAAGAAGAAAAATAATAACAGTAATAATAATAATAATAATAATAATAATTTGCTCTTTCTCTGCACTTACGATATACACTAAGGTTGGGTTTCTCGACACGAATACTCCGGAAAAAACTATTCCTTTCTGTTCTGATCTAGATAACCCGACAACTTCAATAATCTCTACCTCTGTAATTCTGTTTTTTTTTTTTTTAGATAGTTGCTGCCTAATACACGTGTACACACCTGTACGTATTCATCTACAGATATGAGATATTCTTGGGGACATGAGTTATCAACTCCTAGGCGTCGCCTCTTGACCAAGAATCAGTGGCAGTCATCGCTCCCCACCTTCTTGAATTATGTCATATCAACAACTCAATCACCTGGGTTGTTTAGTGAATTCACTAATCTAACACTGCCTTCACTGCTCTTGGTGCGTGCAAAGCTCTCACTATTCTCACACTGCCTCCACTCTTCCTTCACCATTACCTAACACACTATTATCAGTTCTGATATGAATTCCACTTACATTCCTTTGGCTCACTTGATTCTGGCTGCGAGAGTAGCGTGTTTATCTCTGAATTAACCAAAGCGTAAATATTATAACAAAGTGGTTCACTTAAATGTTTAGTTTCTATGTTTACAATTGTCCTTCCTCTTCGTAATCTCAGTCCTTAAAGAGCAGACGCTCTTTGTGGAAAAAGACAGTTGTGTGCAGTTCAGGATTTATTAGAGGAAACGTTTCGCCACTTTTGGCGAAGCGTTTCCCTTAAATAAATGTCCCGAACTATACATAACTGTCTTTTTCCCACATCTTATCAGTATCACCATACCATTTTTCAGGTACTCTTTGTTTACCTTACCGCTGCCTCCTAGTATCTTGTATGTTATGGTCGTGTCTTCCCAGAATCCTCTTTCCTCTTGGGATGAGAGATCCAGCCTCTCTGAGACTGCCATAAAGCAGATACTTTACTTCAAGAGCTAAACAAGTGGTAAATCTGAGAACCTCTTCAAGTTTTATAAGCTTAATAAGGCGTGGGGCGCCATGCTGGGACCGCGTCATCAAATACTGACCTTAAAGAAATGGTGAACAGCGTCCAGAAAGGTTCCTTATTCAAGTTCCTGAAGGCTGTCTTTAAGTTTGCTCACCTTGTGCGCCTTCCTGCGTGTGCTGAATGCTGGTGCAAGCAATGTGCTCAGGTTATGTGTGTGCACATTTACAATATTGTGTGTGTGCTTGCTGTGAGAGACGGTTTGTTCATGTCAGACACACGACACTGTTTACGTACGAGTCTGAGAGTTAGTACGAACAAACCTGAATGTATAAGCAAACAGGAGAGCGTCTGTGCTGGCAGTGTATACAACAGACTAAGAGACAAATACAAACTGCTCCATACTCATGTATTTCAAAAACTCATCCCGAATTTTATAAATATATATATATATATATATATATATATATATATATATATATATATATATATATATATATATATATATATAATTCGTGAGGTAGCGTGACTGTGAACCTATATAAATATATGTGTGTGTGTGTGTGTGTGTGTGTGTGTGTGTGTGTGCTGGTTATTTGTGTTTCATATGCATCTCAAATGCACAAGAATTAACATCCATCTTCCACCTAATACGGCCACTCGTGTCTCCAGAGAAAGGCAAGCGGCGGGAAAGCAAGGAACCCGCCTCTCTATACACAATAAAACTGAAGCAAGTCTCAGGAAGCTCATCAGGGTGGAACACACAGCCCCAGCCAGCCTTAATACGGCTAATCCTGAGAGAGGCAACAAGGGTATCCAAAGCAAGACTGTGCTTTATCTGTGAGGTGTCTCCGGCAGTGGAGAGAGAGAGAGAGAGAGAGAGAGAGAGAGAGAGAGAGAGAGAGAGAAATGGGGAGTGGGAGAGGGAGGGAAGGTGGCAGTGAGAGCGAAGTAGTGGGAGGAAATGAGGTAAAGTGAAGGAGAGATGAATAGGGAGTGGGGAACAGAGAGAAAGAAGGAGAGTAGTCTGGGAGCATGGAAAAAAAGAAAGGAGAGCTAGGTAATTGGAAATAAAGAAGAGTTACAAAACTCATGTTGTATCGGCACAACTCCTGTGGCACCTACAGAGGCACAGGTTAATCACTGGTTAATGAAGGGGAACGATGTACCGGGATGTAAGCCAGTGAACACATTATAAACATTAAGACGGTAATCAACGTGTCCTCACTTGATTACGATCATTTTCTTACGTCACTCCCAACGTCAATTCTTAACTCTCACTCTAAACACGAATGTCACACTGGAGCATTAAAATGTAATAAACAGCGAGTGAGGCATACCTGCTGAAGAGGACCTCAGCTGGAGGTGGAAATATATAGACAAGCATTCTTCCTCGTTTTTGTCTCATGTGGGTTTTCCTCTCCGTTAAAACACTATTTTTGTTATATTTAAAATTACGTCGGACTACGTTACATAACTATAAAAACGTATCTTTATAAAAAATTACAAAACTAAAATATCTACAACACGTCTGGTAACGAGTAGGCTTAAGTAATAGGTAACGTTCAATACTGCACGCGCGTGTCTATCATGGCATGACAGCTAGGGAAAAGAACATTCACTTTGGATGAGTGGAAAATGACACTTGGGGACATTTCAGGACAATAATGGAAACGTTTCGCCCCGGGTGGCTTCATCAGTCCTAGTGTCCTTTTCCAGTGCTTGTAGACATCGCCACACCACTGACAAACTAGTTCTGGACCAGGAAGAACCGGATGACTCGGGGTTCAGCTTCTGGTTACAGTTTAACTTCTCTGAGTACCACGGTTCACCTCATGGTACAACAGAACCCCTCAGGGTACATCAGGAGTGAATACCACCTTCGGTACAGTAGGACCCAATACCCTCCTTGGATGCTGTAGTAGTGGGGCCAGATACCACCAATGTTATGCTTATACAACGAGACAAGACACAACCAATGGTACCCTGGTAGAGTGCAACCTGATACCACCTCTGTAAACACTGATACAGTGCACCAAGACACAACCTCTGCTACAATGTTGGCGATACAAACCCCTCTCTCAACCCCCAGAACACCGGTACAGAGACAAGAGACCACGTCTGGTACAGTGGTACCAGCCACCACCCCATGCATAGCGGTACCAGCCACCACTCATTCATGAATCAACTGCAGTTCAGGTCATGATTCTCCATCATGTGCGCGTTGACCCATGAATGAGACACCTATTTAGACCACACCAGAATAATTCTGCATATGAAATACAATGACGATACCAATAATAAGCCAAATTACTATCACTATTCTTCTTCTTCTTCTTCTTCTTCTTCTTCTTCTTCTTCTTCTTCTTCTTCTTATTATTATTATTATTATTATTATTATTATTATTATTATTATTATTATTATTATTATTAACGTTATTGTTAGCTGAGGGTCTGAGGAACAGTAATAAACGGACAAAATTGATAAACAATTAGAATTCACTTCAATAATGGCGAGAAGACAATGTGAACGACGTAAGAACGTAAAACTTATTTAATAATAATATGAACGAGAAATGTAAATCTTGGTTAGGTTTTTCCCGCAAGACCTCACGGCTCAGTGACCATCTGATGTTATGAACTGACTTTCAGACATTCAGTACCTATATATATATATATATATATATATATATATATATATATATATATATATATATATATATATATATATATATATATATATATTCTTTAATATTGTATCTAAAGAGGTGAATATTTTCCCCCCGAGGTCCACTAGAGTATACACTATTGCAGCCTGGCGTACCTTGCAAGTAATCACACTAAACATTGCATTATCATACACTTTCACCAGCCAGGCATCAGCAGGCATCTTCCTCCGTGGCAAGTCACTGTGACACTATCGGCAGCAGCAAGGGACCTTTCCCCGGGTATATTACGGCACTCCTGGGACACACATCATCCAACAAGCTCCACTGATATCGAGGGAGAGGGTGGGGGGGAGCATTCTGCTCCCTACCCTGAAGAGGTCAGATCCTGCCACCCACAACCCCTTCAGCAGCAGCAGCAGCAGCAGCAGCAGCAGCAGTGAAGAGAGGCTCTTTTAGGGAGCTCCAGTTGGGGTGTAGGGCTGTGACACACGTGTGTGGTGACCCTCTCATGAGGTATATAGGCTAAGACACCAAGGAGAATCGAATGCACAAGAGGAATATATAGGGATATATATATTGGAGAGAGAGATGAGATTTTTGGGAAGAACAAGAAGAAAAAAAGATGGAGAGAGAAATTTGGAAAAAGGAAAAAAAGAAGAGGAATATGGGGGAAAAAAATAAAGGAAACTTCGATAAAGTAACCAAGGAATAATGAACGATAAAGATTTAGAGGAAGTGTGAGTTAATGAAAACAAAAGAAGAAAAGGTAAGAGAAATGGAAAAGAATAAAGAAGGTGAAGCATGACACGTGTAAAGGAAGAAGACTCAAGAACGAAATTTTTTTTTTCATTGTCAGGATGGAAAAGGAATGGCGCTCTATGTTTGTTAACGTAACTTACTCAATAACCTCTGGAGAACGCTCTTCTTGTTTAGAAACCGAGTTCAGAGTTCTCAAGAGGTTCAGATTTTTTAGGAAGAAGAGTGAGAAATTAAAACTCTAAGCAGTGTAGACTGGTGGCTGAAAATGAAAATGAATGATGGAATAGGGGATGAAATAAGGCGTAAAAGAAGGTTGCAACTAAGGTAACTAAGAAAGCCACAACATTCAGGTGAGTATCGTCTATTTTTTTTAATCATTGGATGTAAATCTTCTTAATTTATGAATAACTGTGCAAGGCGACTCATCTCGAGCCTCGACCACACCTATTTTGGCTTGTCATTTAAACAGAGTGTTTAATATTCTCAAGGTTCTCCTCTTGGCCGAACCTTGTAGGCAACGAGAAGACTACAAGACGGGCAGCCGCCAACAGCTTCACTCTGGTTGTACCTATCTCTCACAAGGACATTTTTTTTAACGACGATTATTCCACAGTTGACTGACACGCATGTGTGACAAATTTTTACTTTTGAGAAATAAAGTCAGCTGACCAAGTGAAAGTCATCTGGCTCCCAGATGGCTCCAGCTTCACCCTTTATCTTCACAGTTGTTAAACACAGACTAAACCTGTTAATTAGGCCTCACCGAGGAGGTACCTTTAAATGCCTAAAATTTTTCTTCCTCCAACGTTTTTGTTTATAACTTGAGAACGCCTCATCCGATCGGCTTCAAATTTTCAGTAGTTAGGGAAAGGTTCTTGAAAATATTTGAAGGTGCAGGTGCTTTCTGGTCAATTTTATATTAGTTAGGGAAAGGTTCTTGAAAATATTTGAAGGTGCAGGTGCTTTCTGGTCAATTTTATATTAATTTGTCTTGATGTTGGCTTCTGTGTGATAAACTTAGAAAGCCTCTACCACTCAGGTTCAGACTGTCAACATTGGTGAACTATACTTAGTAGATGGTCCTAG
The DNA here is from genome assembly GCA_009830355.1 of Cherax destructor. Classification (NCBI taxonomy): domain Eukaryota; kingdom Metazoa; phylum Arthropoda; class Malacostraca; order Decapoda; family Parastacidae; genus Cherax; species Cherax destructor. The sequence continues at coordinate 56,023 of WNWK01002362.1, forward strand.
ATTATTATTATTATTATTATTATTATTATTATTATTATTATTATTATTATTATTATTATTATTATTATTATTATTATTATTCGAATTTTAATTTTCCAATTTTAGTTTTGAAATGGTGTAGTAATGTTTTTTTTTTCAATGAAATAACTGGTGAATGAAATGTCTGAGTTGTTTCAATCATTGAATTAATATTGGGCTGTGTACGTACCAATTTTAAAATTCTCAATGGAGAAAGAAGTCTATTAGTTTCCTTGTGATAACTTGATAAAGCCTCTTCTGAATGCATTTAGATCTTCAGTGCTGATATTTACAAACTTATGTTGCACTCTGTACTATTCCTTTTGCTTGCATTGAGGTAGAGAGGGCTTGGTTTATTAGGTAAAGGATACATTTCTCGAATCGAACAGCGACTACAACACATCTGGCTAATTATCCATATTGTGCGGAGGACCACGATAGGAAATGATCCTATATAGGATAACAAATCCTATGTATTAAAATATTAAAATACTGCTCAAAAACTCTATTTATGTCGAGAGAGAGAGAGAGAGAGAGAGAGAGAGAGAGAGAGAGAGAGAGAGAGAGAGAGAGAGAGAGAGAGAGAGAGAGACATTCCCTCACGGCTCAGTATCAGAAGGGTATCAAAGAGACATGGTTGTTCACACTTCTTCTCTGACCCCACATTCCTACTCTCTGCCCTTCCTCCCCCTATGTGTGTGTGTGTACTCACCTAATTGTGGTTGCAGGGGTCGAAACTCAGCTCCTGGCCCCGTCTCTTCGCTGTCCGCTACTGGGTCTCTGCTCTCCCTGCTCCATGAGCTTTATCATACCTTGTCTTAAAACTATGTATGGTTCCTGCTTCCACTATATCGTTCGCTAGACTATTCCACTTCCTGACTACTCTGGCTGAAGAAATGCTTCCTAACATCCCTTTGACTCATCTGAGTCTTCAGCTTCCAGTTGTGGCCCCTTGTTTCTGTGTTCCCTCTCTGGAGCATCCTGTCACTATCTACCTTGTCGATTCCCCGCAGTATTTTGTATGTCGTTATCATATCTCCTCTAACCCTTCTATCCTCCAGTGTTGTTAGTCCTATTTCCCTCAACCTTTCTTCATAGGACAGACCCCTGAGTTGTGGAACTAGCCTTGTCGCAAATCTTTGCACTTTCTCTAATTTCTTGACGTGCTTGACCAGGTGTGGGTTCCAGACTGGTGCTGCATACTCTAGTATGGGCCTGACGTACACGGTGTACAGTGTCTTGAACGATTCCGTGTGTGTGTGTGTGTGTGTGTGTGTGTGTGTGTGTGTGTGTGTGCACTCATCTATATGTAATCACTTCTATGTGGCTGCAGGGGTCGAGTCTCAACTCCTGGCCCAACTTCTTCGCTGGCCGCTACTGGATTCACTCTATCCTGGCGTCGAGAGCCTTATCGTACTTGTAGATCTTGCCTCTACCGCGCCACTGTCCAGGATTCTAGGTTGTTCCTCTTCCTGACCAATCTAAATTTATAGAAATGCTTCCTAGCAGCCATGTGATTCATCCATGTTTAAGCCTCCAGTTGTGCCCTCTTGCTCCTGTTTACCGCCTCTCAAACAACCTGTCTCTGATCACCCTCAATTCCTCTCAGAATTTTGTACATTGTTTTGACCGGGCCGCGAGGGCGTTGACCCCCGGAACTCTCTCCAGGTAAACTCCAGGTAATATCATCCCTAGACTTTCATTCCTCTGGAATGAAAGTCTATGGATGATATAGGATGATAGGGATGATAGGGATGACAGGGATGATAGGTAGGTGGTGCTCCAATCACTGGAGGAAGCAGTAGGTGCTACAACACAGTAACTCTAGTAAATAGGTACATACAGACTCAGGATGACTTGTAATTACATACACAAAGACAACAGTAAATCTGGTAAATGTATACACGTGTATAAGCCCCCCTCCCCGAATGACCCTCACGGGTTTAGTACATCACATGAATTTAAAAAAAAAATCGACAATAATGGGACATCCGTCAGGGAGGCGATGCAGAAAAACTTGTAAGTGGTAATTACTGAAAGAGGAAACTTCACATAATTCTATTGTCAACATTTCGTAAGGTTGGAAGCAGAGGAAGAGGCCGTGAACACTGATGATTTTCTGTCGTCTGGTAAACCATTATCCATGTTCGTATACGCATTTTCTTTCTAAACGCGATTGAAAAAGTGCATTGAAAATTAAATAGCATGGTATTATAAAGGCCTTTCCACACGCTATTCAATTCTAAGGCAGCTTACTGGAATAGACAAATTTCATGTCATCTATAGAGGTATGTTGACACCCGGGTTTGTGGCTCCCTGGAACTATGGCAGCTGGAGGGAGTTATGATGCAGGTATTGTGACGTGATAAAAAATGTTATTGACAGCTGTGTATTACTGACAGGTACTAAATTATCAGTTTGGTACATTTAAAAGATTGAGTTTCAGTTCAGTGTGGTACCGTCCTCACCTGTGTCCTCAGTGGTGCTAACTACTGTTTTCACCTGAGTATCCACACTGTGTGCTAACTACGTCCCTCACCTCTGTATCCTTACTTAGTGCTGCTAACTGCCTCTGTTACCTGAGTATCCACACTTGTGTGTTAACTACCTCCGCCACCTAACTACACATACTGTGAACTGACAACTTCCATCGCCTAACTACCCACACTATGTGCTAACTACCTCCCTCATCTGACTATCCACATTGTGTGGTGACTATCTCCCTCTCCTAACTACCCACATCGAGTGCTGCCTCACTCACCCGACCACCCACACTGTGTGCAGTGATCCGACGTGTGCCACCACACATCTCAAGGCCAGTGGCACCTTCTGAACGATCGTCGTATAACAAGAACCATAGTCAGTCGATCTATCCTGTCAAGTACAGGAAGATTTTCATCCAAACTGAACCCGAAGAAAAAAGATACTAGCTTAGAAAAAAATCATAATGGAGTTAAACCTTATGACATTGAAGCGGCGCAGGATGAGGGGGTAATAGACTAGGATAAACTAACGTGTGAGAGGCTAGAAGGAAGAATAGATGACAGTTGAACACGGATGAAGCATGTATACCATAACAAACATCTACATTGCAAGTGGAATGAGGAAAGAAATGATGCATTGGAAACAGACCCCACTCGTGGATTGAAGGTCAAGTAGAAAAACCAGGAGCTGGAGCTCGGCCTCCCGCAGGCACGGCTCCATGAGTACACTCACAGACGACACACAACAGTAAGCACACTACATTAGAGGGCGAGACTTACGCCCCTCGGCGACCCCCAGTGTGCGACAAGCCATTGTCATTGTTACCAGATGAGACATACTTAACGTGCCAAGCTACCTATTCTTTAACCTTTCACTTGTTTATCTTAAGGCAATCACTAAGCATCACACACACACACACACACACACACACACACACACACACACACACACACACACACACACACACACACACACACACACACACACACACTAGCTATGAATCGACCCCTGCAACCACAAATAGGTGAGTACAAATAGGTGAGTACAGTGGAGCTATGAATCGACCCCTGCAACCACAAATAGGTGAGTACAAATCGGTGAGTACAGTGGGCGCCTGTGACGAGCGGCGTACCGCAGGGGTCAGTCCTAGGACCAGTGTTATTCTTGGTATATGTAAACGACATGACGGATGGGATAGACTCAGAAGTGTCTCTGTTCGCAGATGATGTGAAATTAATGAGGAGAATCACATCGGAAGAGGACCAAGCAGGACTTCAAACAGACCTGGACAAGCTTGACATCTGGTCTAGCAACTGGCTTCTCGATTTCAATCTCACCAAATGCAAAGTCATGAAGATCGGAGAAGGTCAAAGAAGACCGCTGACAGAGTACAGGCTAGGTGGACAAGGGCTACAAACCTCGGCAAAGGAGAAAGACCTTGGGGTGAGTATAACGCCAAGTACGTCTCCGGAGGCACACATCAACCAGATAACTGCGGCAGCATATGGGCGACTGGCAAACCTAAGATTAGCGTTCCGTTACCTAAACAAGGAATCGTTCAAGACACTGTACACCGTGTACGTCAGGCCCATACTAGAATATGCAGCACCAGTCTGGAACCCACACCTGGTCAAGCACGTAAAGAAACTATAGAAAGTGCAAAGGTTTGCGACAAGGCTAGTTCCACAACTCAGGGGTCTGTCCTATGAAGAAAGGTTGAGGGAAATAGGACTAACAACACTGGAGGAAAGAAGGGTCAGAGGAGACATGATAACGACATACAAAATACTGCGGGGAATCGACAAGGTAGACAGGGACAGGATGTTCCAGAGAGGGAACACAGAAACAAGGGGACACAACTGGAAGCTGAAGACTCAGATGAGTCAAAGGGATGTTAGGAAGCATTTCTTCAGCCACAGAGTAGTCAGGAAGTGGAATAGTCTAAGAAAGATATAGTGGAGGCAGGAACCATACATAGTTTTAAGACGAGGTATGATAAAGCTCATGGAGCAGGGAGAGCAGAGACCCAGTAGCGGACAGCGAAGAGGCGGGGCCAGGAGCTGAGTCTCGACCCCTGCAACCACAATTAGGTGAGTACAATTAGGTGAGTACACACACACGTAATGACCCACTCTGAAATTAAGACGATTGAAAAACTATACGAGTGAAAAAATACACTTAAAAAAAAAAAGTTAATTTAGATCGTGTAATATTTTATAGCCTAGACTCCGACTCAGAATTTAAATAACGGGAGATCAAACAGAGAAGAAAGACAAAGAACTGTACTTAGTAGCACTGAAGGAGATTTCATTATTATTATTATTATTATTATAATTATTAAGAAATAACACACATGAAATAGTACAGCGTTCTACTTAAGAAATAACAAAACGTCCTTGAAAAGAGATGATGATGAATGTTATAATAATAATAATAATAATAATAATAATAATAATAATAATAATAATAATAATAATAATAATAATAATAATAATAATAATAAGAGAGCTAGTGTGCCTCTAGCATTTTTTGAGAATACAGGGATACTCTTCTAGTAAGGTTGGGGGACTAGATTCATGAGACAAGAGGGAAGGGGCTACCCCTCTCGGAGGGGAGAGAATCTAGAATCATGTGATGCAGAGTAGAAGGCATGGAGGTTATGCCTCTAAGAGATAGCATAAGTTCATCCAGACCTTCGTTAGCATATCACCATAGCGGTTTGTACTGGATCTGCTGAACGATTGCCCAATACTGAGGTTAATACCACCAGTTCACTGAGATACACTTCCCCCTCGCTATCTCAAGTTATGTAGTCGACCTTACTCTGTAGTTTATGTGCAGCCACCCCTTAAATATTTCCATTGCTGATGAAGCAATATTTGTATGTATGTATTCAATAATCGCCAACAAGCGATACAAGATACAAAGCAACAATAGGGGGGAGTTGGATGATAGCTCTAGGCCTTTCGTGTTGCAACTAACACATTATCAGGAGCGTGCAACGTTGTAGACATAGAGTAGTAGACGTTTTAAACTTTAGCAACAATAGAATAAATTCGGTTTTTTACGTTTTACTGGTGTATTCATGGGAAGGCGCTAAACACATAGGGGTCATACAGCGCCTGGGAAATGAGAAGTAATCAGCTTGATCCAAGGAAGGGGAGGATAGCTCCATTTCCTCATAACAAGAAGAGTTTCTTGTCACTACTTCCAAAGGAGTAGTTGTTGCTGTGGCTCTTGTGTTTCCAGTTATCTTGATACTAACTAACTTTCACCAGGAGAGACGGGTGGGTTGGTGGGTGGGTTGGTGGGTGGGTTGGTGGGTGGGTTAGTGGGTGGGTGGGTGGGTTCGTTGATGGGTGGGTGGGTTGGTTGATGGGTGGGTGGGTTGGAACTGTGGTGGGCGGGCGGAGTTGAGGCAACACCCACGCTATTATCTCTCTCTCTCTCTCTCTCTCTTACTTTAATATTGTTTTCTCCATTCATTTATCATACTTTCTTTTATTTTTCTTGACTGCTGAAGTGGATCAAGTTTATGTTTTTTTGTTGGCAAGAAGGCAGGGAGGGAGGGAGTAAGGGAGGGTGGGCAGTGAGGGAGGCAGGGAGGGTGGGCTGGAGGGAGAGTTTAGGGAGGAAAGGAAAGACAGAGAGGGAGAAAGATATTTTTTTTAAGCAAAAAAAAAAATGGATACATCAGCAGTGTGTTGATGTATCCTGCATGATGCAATGGATACATTGCATCATGCAGAAGGGAAAGGCTTTGCTGATATTTGTCAGCCGGAGCTGAGATTCTTCAGCAGGGCATTGAGGATATGGTCTAGTAATCCATCAAGGGTTCATCAGCTACGGCAGCTTCAAATGTGCCCTTGCTAGAATGCTAGACATCTTCATTGATTACTGAAGGGAGGGAGGGAAGGAGGGCGTATGACTGTTCCAGTCTTCATAGCTGACCTCCAGCCACCGACTGACCTTACCTCACCTCCTCTCTACCTTTTCCCACAGCTTGACCTTTATATAAAGTTCTCTGTGCCCAGGTATTTACTCATCCTCTTCTCCAATGAAGCGTCCACATGTCGAGGTCAATAATCGCGTCATTACTTACGGCATTTAAAACATAATCTTCCTCTTTAAATGGTCCGGGAGATAGTTTGCCCTGATAAGCCTCTCATGGCAAAATAATGCTAAATGCAGCCTTCAGGAGAGTTGAAATTATCTAACAGCGAGAGGAGAAGATCGTCCTCATCTTTACGGAGGCTGAAGTCTGTTGATCTAATCTCATCTCTGTGTTAATGGGACAAGTCATCAACATACATTCTTATTGTCTGCTTAAATCTTCTCCGTTTTCTTATTAGGTATTTGAGCACATTAAAGGAGAAATAACTTGGCGAATATTAACATAGTGCGTTAATGAGTGTACAGTGGAGAGAGTTAACTCAGAGCGGAGAGAAGTGTAGTGATTATAACTCAAACTGCTAGTTACTACGCCTCTGTTGCTTCTCCCGATGAAAATAAATTTAGCCTAATTTAATAAGACGTGGTGTGGGAGTGAAGGTGTGGGCATCGTGGGGTGGGTATCGTGGGGTGGTTATCGTGGGGTGGGCATCGTGGGGTGGGCATCGTGGGGTGGGTATCGTGGGGTGGGCGTCGAGTGTGGGCGTCGCTCCGCCAGGATTCTCCTGCTCATCAATGCATTGCAGAATTCGTTTTCGTTGACTGCATTTTAATAGCCCTTAACCATACGCTGGAGAGATTCCACCAGACTGAATGAACTTGATTTGTGAAGGAACCGCAGAACTGAGCTCACCTCAGCCGTAAATTTTGTAACTGGGGGAAATTTTGCCTTCGTGGACGACTTTGTATCGTCTCTGGACGAATGTAAGTCGTCCCTTAATAGACTACTTTGTGTCGTTCGTTGTTGAACCCCTGTGCGGCGTTCTTTCTTAGAAAACTGAGCTTCGTTCCTTCCTGGACGACTTTGTGTCGTCCCTTCTTGGATAAATGGGTGTCGTTACTTGCTGGACGACTTTGGGACAAGCACCTTCACCTTTCCTCTATCCTTCTTACAATATACTACCCATCTATCCTCCTTACTCTCCATATCTTATTTATCCTCCTTACTATCTCCATCACATCTATCCTCCTTACTATCTACGTCACATCTATCCTACTTGTTGACCTGAGAGATGGTAATTCTCAAGCGACAAAAACTTGAAAAATATATTGTAGCAGAGTGTGTCAGTGGCACCTCTGTCAGATAAATACAGATGTGTTCGTACTCTTAACAGTGCCTGTGTTGGCACTGTTTTGTATGTATTGTGCTGACCCTGTGTTGCACGTACTTGTGTTGGCACTGTCTCTGAGTGCCAATGTTGCAACTTTGTTGTATGGACTTCTATTGGCACTGTGTCATATGCACTTATACTAGCAATGCCTTCTGAGTACTTGTGTTGGCACTGTTGTTTTTACATGTGATGGCACCTTCTTGTGAGTACTTGTCTTGGCACTGTCTTGTGAGTACCTGTTTCGGCTTGCAAACACAATGAGTTTGCACTTTTCGAAGGCACGTCAAGGTGGCGCTGTTAATAGGGCACCATCTCAGAGGTGGCACTGCTAACAGAACAAGTTACTGGTGGCACTGCCAGAAGAGCTCGTCACTGGTGACAGTGACAGAAGAGACATAAAAAAAACGTCTTTGGTGGCACTGCAGATAGACCAAATGGCACCTGTGAAAAAAAACTTTCAATGTGGCACCAAAATAAATGTCAGGTTTTAATGGTACCATTACGTGTAGCTACAATGGCACTCTTCCATGAATAATGTCACGGAAAAGGTTATTAATGTTAGGGCCATTCGTAGTGTTGGGAATGAAAGGTAATTAAGTCACAACTTGTAGCGTGGCAGTGGCCCAGGAGGGAGGGGCGAAACGTCGCCAAAAGGTTTTTTTCCTAAGTGCTGTTATCTGAGAAATGTTACCAGCCATGGTATCGTGACTCGTTTTATTTTTTCAAAATGTAATCTATTTTATTGAAGGATAGTGAGAGAGAAAGAGTAGAACTAATTCCTTGGATTAAGAGCCCTTCACTGGCATGTTGATAACTCCTCCTTCCTCATCTTCATGAAGGGAAAGTCAGAAAATATTTTTATTTTTTTGTTGGCAATTTTTTGTTGGCCTCATCCCTAGTATTAACAAGCCAGGTAGTACCCGCAGCTATGTCGGAAAGTCGCAATGGGGGTCGTGGTGCAACACTCTCCTGGATACCTTCCTCCTGACATTCCTTCAAGATGAGCAGAGCCTTCAAAATACACCTCAGAGGAAGACTTCGAATACCACGAAGAGTAAGAAGGAAAAAACCATTTACCTCTCTATCAGCGAAGGCGGAAACACTTGAATGATCTTAAGATATTTGCCGAAAATTTGAAATTGTAAGGTGTCGCTTCGGGAACGAATCGCTGAAATGAGGTTTATGGCTTCATGTCGTGAGAATATTATCAGGTCTTTCCGTACACGTATTCGTTTACCACGGGCGGGATTTCGTCTCCACCTTGCAGAAGGTTCCTCTAACGTGCGTGAGCCGTGACTGGTATTCTTTGGGGATTATGGAGGGGGGGGGGGAATGTTATCACGTGGCTTACTCCATCCATGAGATAGATACGTAACATTTATCAAATTTCTCAAGCAATCCTTTGACCTGTGTGACCGCACTCTATTGCATCCCTGACTCTGTGGGCTGTCCTCCAACGGGTTTAAGATCCTGGAGAGAGAGAGAGAGAGAGAGAGATAGAGAGAGAGAGAGAGAGAGGGTTTCAACAGGAAGTGGCTTGCAACAGGTATTTCATGACCCGCCCATTCACATCATGTTGATTGGATCGCAACCTGATTCTTCTACTGACTGGCCCTCATGATGAAACCAGGATTATTATTATTATATTCATGGGGAAACAAACCAGGAATGTAAACACCCATTCAGAATTCTCAGAACTATTAGGGAGGACCATCCTGACTATGGTGCCATTGTTAGACTTTGTAAATGGTTCAAGTCGGACCGAAAATTCGTGGTAAGCTAATATGTGCCAGTTATTTGTGTGTTGTTCCAGTCACAGTATTGTGGCCTTTTTCTTCTTTTTTCTGATAGAATTTCCAAGAGGATGCATTTAGCTAACATAAACTAGCTAACATAAAGTAGCTAATATAAACTAGCTAACCTAAAATAGCTAACCTAAACTAGCAAACACAAGCTAGCTAACATAAACTAGCTAACATAAACTACTTAACACAAACTAGCTAACATAAACTAGTTAACACAAACTAGCTAACATAAACTAGTTAACACAAACTAGCTAACCTAAACTAGCTAACCTAAACTAGCTAACACAAACTAGCTAACCTAAACTAGCTAACATAAACTATCTAACATAAACTAGCTAACATAAACTAGCTAACATAAACTAGCTAACAGATTACCAAACACCACATTTTAGTCCTGCAAACCAGTAAAAGAATTGAGACTTGAAAAATACAAAATTATGCCCTAAGATTTTTGTTTTCCCAATAACCCTTAAAATACTTAATGTTAGGAAAGAATTAAGCCCAGCTAATGTTTATTACAGAATTCCTGGAGTCCAAGTCATACTAGGACGGACGCTTCAGTGTGTTGATCAAGACAATGTTATCTCTAGAGACAAGTGATTCATAATAAATTCAGATAACAGCTTTGCTGTGAAACAAAAGCTCTTCCGGTCACCGTTGCTAATAACAGCTTTTTTGATATCACCATGCCCAGCTACCCCTCCCGAGAAATGAATCATGCCCAGTCCTCATTCTCGACAAATTTGTAAACTCGGTGCCGTGGAACACTTGTACAACCCGCAGACTGTAAATAATACCACACACACTACGCTGATGGCTCCTTTACCTCTGTCAGTGGGGGAACAAGAGCGGATGTTATCGTGGAACAGTCTGATGACGAATTAGACACGTGTGCAACATCTGGGTTTCTTTATTTGTAGACGTTTCGCCTTCCAGTGGCTTTATCAATATGAGGGCATAGTGTGAAGAATGTAGAATTATATATAAAAGATAAGGGTAATCAGTCTCTTAGCTACACATATTGTATTGTGTAGCTTACGTATGTGAAGGAATTGTAATTTCTGAAATTAATGCTGTAATATATTTAAAAGTGTAACTATGTCCAGTTGGGTCTGACAATGACCCATTGTTGACCTCTGTAATCCAGGATGATTATGGGGAAGATCTGAATCCTTAGGATTAACACAGCATTTGGGAAATGCTAAGTAATCAGTTTGTGACACCTCTTAGCTCAATGTTAGGTGTCACAAACGCGAGGCCTGGTCCACGACCAGGCCTTCCGTTGTGGACATGTCAAATTTTCACTGTTTAAAGTTCTTTCCTCAGTCTCTGCAACAGTACAATGATATCTGTGATTACGAGGACTGGCTGTACAACCTTCACTTCTGTGTTTCCAGAAAGGTTTCATCTCTGAGGCGCCGCGCCTCTCGTTCCTGTTGCTTCACCTTCCATTGTTACCCAGAGACTTTCACGCTCACCCTGCCATTGTTTAGGCATCCTTGGTAGCCTTTTACACCCACGCTTCCCAGCCACGCCCATGCCAGACTCACACGACACCCACACCAAATGCAAGTCAGACTCACGTCACACCACACGCCAGACTCACGTAAATAACAGAGTACTCATCATATCATACGCAGGAGTACAAGCTACTATTTTCCCCTCCCTACAGAGTACTTGAAGCTTATAAGATTGAAAAGTAATACACATTCGTATCAGTTAGATATCTTTATTCCAAAACCTTTCGCCTACACTAGGCTTCTTCAGTCGAGTACAGAGGCAGCAGAAGCAGTAGCTATGTCAAGACAATATAATCAGTCCATCAGCCTTGAAGACGTAGTTTTGAGATAGTCAGTCCCTCAGCCTGGAGAAGAGTTTTACTCCATAGTCTGGAACAATGCTCCAGATTGAGTGACTGACCACCTCAAAACTACGTCTTCAAGGGTGATGGAATGATGCCATCGTCTTTACATCCCTACTGCTTCTGCTGCCTCTGTACTCGACTGAAGAATCCTACTATGTAGGCGAAACGTTTAGGAATAAAGATACCTAACTGTTGTACATGTGTCTTACTTATTAACTTTTCGGTATTGTATACAATTATTTTATCATATTCACTTATAAAATTACGCTTAGTAATTAGTTTACTTCCTCAGTATTCTTCCTCAGGTACAGAATATTAGGCAATTGGTCATAATCAAGTGTTGTACATGTGTGTAATTTACCAACTTGTCGGTTATCTGAATCATTTGACTACGATTCCGATTTTGTGATTGCAAGATATCCAGGGAGGGACCCTGATTTCCATGGGCCATGATACTCAGAGAGCCATGATACCCAGATGGCCATGATACCCAAAGGGTCATGATACTCAGAGGGTCATGACGATCACCAGGAAAAAAATTCTGCCAAATTTCATGTCCTCTTTCACCTCTTCAAGGAGTGTACATTGTTGCCATCTACTACTATGGATCAAACCACACACAGTGCGACTCCTATGAATTTAGCTCTTCCCTACGAATATAAGTCCCTCAATGTAAGAGCAATTGTTAATTAACTGTTAGAGTCACCTGGAAGCTCTAAATCCGTATTGGCAATATGACGGTTATAGAATGAGTGGAGTTGGTTCCGTGGTAAGGTAGGGAAGCGCCCTTTATTTAGATCAAGAGACGTCGAGGAGCATCAAGGCAGCCTTCCTTGATGGCCAGAGATGTTTAAGCGGGTTCACCCAAAGTTGTCGTTGCCAATTGTGTATCAGTCGTCCAAAAGGTAACGTTCACATTTTATGCAGCACGACGGTCACGGGGCGGTGCGCTCACTATCATCTCCCACACACACTCAACAGCAGGGCCAACCACTGACTGACCTCTGATCTGTAACCAAGAGAGGTCGCCTAGCTTGAGAATAACCTCACACACGCCTGTATTGATTGTGCTCATCTTACCGAGACACATGTACAAGAGTCAGGTATCTTTATTGCGGAAACGTTTCGCGTTCTTCAGTCGAGGATGGAGGTGACTAAATATGGAGGCAGCGGAAGATGAGATGATATGATCAGTCCATCACATCATCTTCTCCACATGATCTTACCTATTTACTTTCTGTATGTAGGTACCCTCAAAACCAATCACAGGTATGTTATTATGATACAGCAGTTGAACAACACAGAGAAATTTGGATTTAGAACAGGTCTCTCCAGCCTCTCACAATCTCCTGACCGTCACAGCATCATTTTGGCTGCACTGGAAGCCAAACAAAATGCAGACTTTGCTAAAACCTCACACATGTGTGATGATGGAATAACTGGAAAAGTGAGATGAGGGGAATTTTAACTTTCTAAATAACTGATAACACATTAATCAACAAAGTAAAATCAGTGGCTGCCACAGGTCTGTTTCTCAAGGCACAGAATACAATTATCATAATTGTATACAATTGAATACATGTGCAACATCTGGGCATATTAACTGTAGACGTTTCGCCCTCCAGTGACTTTATCAGTGCAAACTCAAGGACATAACGGGAAGACTGTAAAACTATATACAAAATGTCTTCGTCTGCTACACGTCCCTCACCTGTCGACAGTCTTTATGTCTGGGCTTCAGAGTCTTCAAGACTAAGGTGCTCTTCACCAACTCCAAGGTTGAGGGACTGATTACTTCATCTTTTGTATATAGTTCTACAGTCTTCTCATTATATTCTTGAGTGTGTATTGATAAAGCCACTGGAGGGCGAAACGTCTACAATAAAGATACCCAGATGTTGCACATGTGTCAGAGAAGTGGGCCACGGATATAGGAATAAGGATTGAACTGCAACTTCTGGCACTAAATAAACAAATAATAATCATAATTTTTAAAGGGGTGGACCGGTAAGCTAGCGGAAGGCCTCGGTCAGATGACCAAAAGCTCCAGTGCCAGGAAACACTTGTCCTGTTTCCTGATAATACTTACCTAACCTAACTAAATAACCCACATACCTTTGAAACACAATACACCTCTATCACATGTTGATGTACAGCTCCAGCATCGGCTTAACGAGCCTGTCCTGCAGTGCCCACATACTGAAGCATCTTGTAGTACCTTGCAGCATCTTCCAGCATCTTGCAGTACCTTGCAACATCTTCCAGCATCTTGCAGTACCTTGCAGCATCTTCCAGCATCTTGCAGTACCTTGCAGCATCTTCCAGCATCTTGCAGTACCTTGCAGCATCTTCCAGCATCTTGCAGCAGTTTTTTCTCCGTACCCACATCACATTATCATTGGTAAACAGTGACATGCAGGTATAGCCTCACTCTGGTAGAGTCATTGCCATGTATGAGAAACAGTACGTGTCTACATACAGATCATTAAGGAAGCAAGGGTTGTTACTGTTGCTTATCGTGATGCATTGCCCTTCAGCGAGCGTGTGTGGTGGGGCAGAGATGCGTGTGTGGTGGGGCAGAGATCGTGTCTGGTGGGGCAGAGATGCGTGTGTGGTGGGGCAGAGATCGTGTGTGGTGGGGCAGAGATGCGTGTGTTGGGGCAGAGATGCGTGTCGCTGGATGCGAAGTCTGAGTAATATGAGATTAATTCTTGGTGACTCGTCTCTAGCTGCATAAGCAGCGAAGCAGAGTGAGAGTGAGAGAGAGAGAGAGAGAGAGAGAGAGAGAGAGAGAGAGAGAGAGAGAGAGAGAGAGAGAGAGAGAGAGAGAGAGAGAGAGAGAGAGAGAGAGAGAGAGAGAGAGAAATTAAAAACCGGTTGCATTATATTCGTCAGGAAAGTGTCTCCTGACGTGAGAGTCTGTGAGACGATGACCTCCTTGTTGATTAATGAACCGTTGACCTGTTATGACCCATGGTTAGGACTCACCAGCGTTATATACCCATGGCTAAGCAGCCACGAGCTTACCAGTGCTAGATTTTCCAGCCATATCAAAAATGAAGGATCACATGATCCCATCCCAGTGTGTGCAAAATCTGGCCTATACAGATTGATCATATTTGCAGAAGTAAAGCTAAGAGTTTAATATACATTAATCGATTATGCAAATGTGGTCTAGCGAGTAAAGCAGCCTTTACTATATGTCAATAAAGAAAGGTAATGCTTTATTTCTTCAAGAAGAGGAAATTATATCGTAGTCTTGCAATACCAGCAACACGCAACAGTACTACTTGCAACACACCTCAATGCCTGCCACACAGTCTGAAGAATCAATGTCTATTCTAATAAGAAAATTGAAACAAAAGAATAACCATTAATAATCCTGATTAATCCATTCAAATGCTTTTTCACTTACAATTTTAACGGGATTAAATACCTCTTACCACCTTTCACTTTTTTTTTTTTAAATCTGTTGCTTGTATTCCCTCGTCCTCCGCTTATCGTACTAGTATATATTCTTCCGGTCCTTCTCGGCAGCCTTACCTCCTCCTTCTTCTCCTCCTCTTCTTCCTCCTCCTCCTCCTCCGGAACATTGTTGTTTACCTTCCTCGGGGCCAGGGATAGTATTCAACCTCCTCTAACCCTCCTACTCTCCTCTATCCCTCCTACCCCCTCCTCTATCCATCCTTCCCCTCTCTATCCCTCCTACCGTTCTTTGTCCTTCCTACACCCTCTCATTTTCCCTCACTCCTACTTATTTCATCCTTCTCTCCCTCCGCCTCTCTGCTTCCCTTCTCTCTCTCTCTCTCTCTCTCTCTCTCTCTCTCTCTCTCTCTCTCTCTCTCTCTCTCTCTCTCTCTCTCTCTCTCTCTCTCTGTTTAATAGAAAGTGAAATATTTATTTCCATTAGCCAAATTTTCTTCATTATATGGATCGTTTTGCTAAATTAATGAACGAACATTTTGACCAGCTGCGTAAAGTACATAGTCTGGATGTTAGAGCTTCGTCTTTAGGCACTTGAAAATACTTATTGGTATTAGACAGCTAATTTTAAATCTGTGGATGCCACTTACTCCAGACCAGTGCCCAGTGGAACGAAGTTAAGACCTCTGGTCACCACTGACAACAAGAGCAGCAAATAATGAACCAGTTAAAAACTTCTGGTCACCACTTACGATTAAAATAGTACAATGAACCAGTTAAAGACCTCTGGTCATCATTTGCTCACTTGGGATGACTGATGACGGGATGACACTGGCTTCCGTCCAGTGACAAACAAACACCGCTCTTATAAAAACAGACGTTTTTCAAGTTTTTTTTCTGAATAAATGTTTTTTGGTTACTTCCTTCCCATTGATATGTTTTTTTCTATATCCTGAGTCTAGAATATCATAGTTTTATTTTGGATTCACTCTTAGCCTGTGTGTTATTATCTATTTGTATACTTACCTATGTGTAGTCAATGTACATGTATTCGTAGTGCGTACACTCAGTTATTTATGTAGAAGAGCGAGTCAGGGGAACATTCGTGTGTACACGCAAGTGCGTGACATTAGTTTTATAAACAACCTTAATTAACAACATCCTGAGTGATATAACGAAGAATATTTATGTTGGGGAGGACAATAAGATTCAAAACTCATACTCGTGATTATGTAATGAGTTGAAATTACGCTCATCACAACGAATATTTCCGGCACAATTCGTCCTATACATAAATTATATATATATATCAATGGTTTAGAAATGGCACGAATATTTTCGGTTTAACTAAAAACAACTGAAATTCTTCCTTCAGGTTTTAGAGAAAGAAAATGTAAAAAAAAAAATCTGGATATCAAATCAACTTCAGTAAAGTTTTGACTTCATCTACACAAGACGGGCGTGTGCTGAAAAATATAGCTATTAAACTATAGAATCTATTATCATCGATTAGTTTAATGGGTTTAAAGCCTATCAACCACACGAGTCTCATTACGTCTGTAACTTGATCACCACCAGTCAAGAACACTTTAATTCCTAAAATGGGAGTAAACTCTAAGCGTGTATAAATGAGAGATATACACCTGTGTATATTTTCTGTGTGTGCTGTATTATCATCCTGTTTTTTATAAATCTTGTAAAGCGATCGTCTATTAGTTGAGAATCTAGCAATTTCCACCAATTATTTAATGCAAACAGGAGAGGCGCCAGGCTGTGGACGCCACAGCAACGATCCTCCAGGTTCTGGTCATGACGTCCACATCTCCTTCGCAACGGTCAAGTTGGGGGAAGTTTCTGCTAGTTTTTATCCCAGACTTGTGTAAACCAGAGATGTTTTTCATTAGTGTGTGTACTCTGTTTTGTTCCTCTCTTGCCGGCTTCTAATGGATAGTTATCGTCAGTTGCTTTGTTATACTGCAGTGTGCTTAGCGACGTTATATATGGTGGCTAGTGGGTACGATAGTGGTGGTGGTGCCTTCGGCCCATTACCCAGGAATCAGAGATCAAGCCCTGGATGAATGGGGCATGTTTCCTTACCCTGCCCCCTCTTCACTTAGAAATAAGTAACTTGATGTTAGCCGACGATTGTGGGTAGCATCCTGGGGAAGAGTGTCATACTGGGAAGTGGGAGCGAGTTTCCACTTACTGGTAAATCACTTTCCCCATATAAATTCCACCTAGTTATGCAAACTAATATCAGAAAGAAATTCAGTTATTTAATACAATAATAATGAAAAAAATAGTGATTACAGAAATACTATTAATTATGCAACATAGATAAGTTAATTGGGATGGGAGTAATTTGAAAGTAATAAGGGATATTACAAAGATTGATTACTTCCAACATAAATGAGAATAAATGTACTAACACAAGGTACTTACATATAGTCAGTCCACTTTAATTTGCTTATTAACCTCCACCAAGTCCTTCATCACTGGTTTCAGAAGAGGCTTCTCTCTCTCTGACATAAATCTCGCATGACTAATCACCTCAGTGGCTCTCTCGTTTCTCCCTATGGTATCTGTCCCTCAGTGGTGCTTGAAGTGGAACCTGTCAGTAGCTAGCTCCAGTCCCCCTCCTCCTACACCTCTCTACTGAAGGAACAAGGAATTATCTCCATCAGAAAACCATGTGTTTTGCCTAAACTTTTACCACATTTTCATCTTTAATCCCTAACTCAACAAATTACAAAAAAAATGCAAAAAAAAAAAAAAAAAATATTTGCATTTTCTATCTTAAAATTGCACAGATCATTTATTTGATACATCAAGAATATTTTTTTTTTAGTTTCCCAAAAAAAAATATAAATAGATCCCAAGTGAAAGTAATGTACACTGATTGACTTTTTCTTTTGCTTCCCGTAACTCGGTTGGTAGCGCACTCACCTCACACACTGAGTGTCTGTGGTTCGATCCCCGGTACGAGTGGAAACACTGTAGGGCGTGTTTCCTTAAGACACCTGCTTTCCCCTGTTCACCTAACAGTAAAATAGGTACCTGGGTGTTTGTCGACTGGTGTGGGTCTCATCCTGAGACAAAAATATTCTAATTGCCCGAAATGCTCTGCATAACCAGGGGGTTTCTATATAGTATGTCACTGATGTCAGCTATGGTCTGTATAAGTTGTATCATGTACTTGTAGAAATAAATATTTATTATTTTTATTATTATTATTATTATTATTGCTGTTATTATTATACGATTCTTCTCTTAGCGAGTCTCATGCAACTTCACGAGAGAGAGAGAGAGAGAGAGAGAGAGAGAGAGAGAGAGAGAGAGAGAGAGAGAGAGAGAGAGAGAGAGAGAGAGAGAGAGAGAGAGAGAGAGAGAGAGAGAGAGAGAGAGAGAGAGAGAGAGAGACTACAAAAACGCTCTTACATGTCAAACGAGTCAAACATAGATACCTGTCAGAGTTTTGACACTATGGCAAGATTGCTGTTCTTTCCTTTCTCCCATGAACACGGGAGTTTTGACAGGTAATTCTTGCAAATTCCTACATATATTCGCGATGCACATACCTATGTATACTCTCCCATGTGCTTCTTAATTGATTTTGGGGCTGTGAGATTTCCATTCCAGTCTTGCAGGCCTGGTCTGACACCAGACCGCCAGGAAACAACTACCAGAACAACTAACAGGAAGCTAACAGTAACTACCCTCCTAGGAGATCTTGCAACTAATAGAAAACTAACAACAACGACCCTCCTAGATCTTGCAACTTATAGATAACTACCAAAAACGGCCCTCATAGGAGATCGTCTTGCTTTGTTCAATCACTCTGATTCTTCGCCATTTAAAACCGGTCACTGTTTCCTGATCAGCCCTTGAAGTTGACAGGAAGAAGTGGAGGGGAAAGAGAGGGAGGAGGAGGAGGTAGAGAGGGAGGAGGAGGAGGAGGAGGAATAGAGGGAGGAGAAGATAGAGGAGCAAGACGACTATGAGGAGAAAAAGGAGAAAAAGCCAGAGGAGGAGGAGGAGGTGGTGCTAGTTATAATAGTTTGGAGGAGAGGAGGTGGCCGTCAGTACACCTGTCGCCATGCCTGAGGCGCCACAGACGAGACTGGGGCAGGTAGACAGGATATGAACAGGTACTTCATCCTGGCCGCCAGCTGTGGAGTATCGTGCAGAGGGAGAGGATAGGAGGGGGGTGAGGGACACACACACAAAAAACGTAAGTTGTAAAATCTTTAAATAACGTATCCTCTGAGGCAGCGTCAGTACATAGTCATTAGATTACATCTTGTGTAGAGTATTTTGTAAATTATACCTGACTCCGGTCTTGATTCAGCAAGGTGCTCCGTCAGCAGTGTAAGAGATGTGTGTGTGTGTGTGTGTGTGTGTGTGTGTGTGGTAACAGGAGCTGAATTCGAGGTATCTTGTTATCTACAAAAAAAAAAAAATACTAATTATCATGCATGTTCGCAAAATGTTCAATAGTTGTGGCATTAGCTTGCCTATAGACGTTAGCTTGCCTATAGGCGTTAGCTTGCCTATAGGCGTTAGCTTGCCTATAGGCGTTAGCTTGCCTATTTATTAAGAAGTATTTTGTAGTATCCTGTCTACACTGCTTTTTTTTTCGTTATGTTTTACTATTGCATAATCATTCGCTTGGCAAATTCATTATGAGGAATAATTCTTAAGAATGTGTTTGTTTTCCTTGCCACATTCGTGTCTACTATAGAGATATTATATCATCTTGACATATTCGCCATCTTGACACATATACACCATCTTGACACATATACACCATATTGACACATATGTACCATCTTGACACATATGCACCATCTTGACACATATATACCATCTTGACACATATACACCATATTGACACATATGTACCATCTTGACACATATGCACCATCTTGACACATATATACCATCTTGACACATATACACCATATTGACACATATGTACCATCTTGACACATATGCACCATCTTGACACATATATACCATCTTGACACATATGTACCATCTTGACACATATACACCATCTTGACACATATACCATCTTGACACATATACCATCTTGACACATATCACCATCTTGAACATATACCATCTTGACACATATGTACCATCTTGACACATATACACCATCTTGACACATATACACCATCTTGACACATATACACCATCTTGACACATATACACCATCTTGACACATATACACCATCTTGACACATATACACCATCTTGACACATATACACCATCTTGACACATATACACCATCTTGACACATATACACCGTCTTGACACATATACACCATCTTGACACATATACACCATCTTGACACATATTCACCATCTTGACACATATACACCATCTTGACACATATACACCATCTTGACACATATACACCATCTTGACACATATACACCATCTTGACACATATACACCATCTTGACACATATACACTATCTTGACACATATACACCATCTTGACACATATACACCATCTTGACACATATACACCATCTTGACACATATACACCATCTTGACACATATATACCATCTTGACACATATATACCATCTTGACACGTATACACCATCTTGATACATATACACCATCTTGACACATATACACCATCTTGACACATATACACCATCTTGACACATATACACCATCTTGACACATATACACCATCTTGACACATATACACCATCTTGACACATATACACCATCTTGACACATATATACCATCTTGACACATATATACCATCTTGACACGTATACACCATCTTGATACATATACACCATCTTGACACATATACACCATCTTGACACATATACACCATCTTGACACATATACACCATCTTGACACATATACACCATCTTGACACATATACACAATCTTGACACATATACACCATCTTGACACATATAACCATCTTGACACATATATCCATCTTGACACTATACACCATCTTGAACATATACACCATCTTGACACATATACACCATCTTGACACATATACACCATCTTGACACATATACACCATCTTGACACATATACACCATCTTGACACATATACACCATCTTGACACATATACACCATCTTGACACGTATACACCATCTTGACGCATATACACCATCTTGACACATATACACCATCTTGACACATATACACCATCTTGACACATATACACAATCTTGACACATATACACCATCTTGACACATATACACCATCTTGACACATATACACCATCTTGACACATATACACCATCTTGACACATATACACCATCTTGACACATATCACCATCTTGACACGTATACACCATCTTGACCATATACACCATCTTGACACATATACACCATCTTGACACATACACCATCTTGACACATATACACCATCTTGACACGTATACACCATCTTGACGCATATACACCATCTTGACACATATACACCATCTTGACACATATCACCATCTTGACACTATACACCATCTTGACACATATACACCATCTTGACACATATACACATCTTGACACATATACACCATCTTGACACATATACACCATCTTGACACATATACACCATCTTGACACATATACACCATCTTGACACATATACACAATCTTGACACATATACACCATCTTGACACATATACACCATCTTGACACATATACAACATCTTGACACATATACACCATCTTGACACTATACACCATCTTGACACATATACACCATCTTGACACATATACACCATCTTGACACATATACACCATCTTGACACATATAACCATCTTGACACATATATACCATCTTGACACTATACACCATCTTGATACATATACACCATCTTGACACATATACACCATCTTGACACATATAACCATCTTGACACATATACACCATCTTGACACATATACACCATCTTGATACACATATACACCATCTTGACACATATACACCATCTTGACACATATACACCATCTTGACACATATACACCATCTTGACACATATACACCATCTTGACACATATACACCATCTTGACACATATACACCATCTTGACACATATACACCATCTTGACACATATACAACATCTTGACACATATACACCATCTTGACACGTATACACCATCTTGACACATATGTACCATCTTGACACACATACACCATCTTGACACATATACACCATCTTGACACATATACACCATCTTGACACATATACACCATCTTGCCACATATACACTATCTTGACACATATGTACCATCTTGACACACATACACCATCTTGACACATATACACCATCTTGACACATATTCACAATGTTGACACATATACAACATCTTGACACATATACACCATCTTGACACATGTACACCATCTTGACACATATTCACAATGTTGACACGTATACAACATCTTGACACATATATACCAGCTTCACACATGTACAAGTAACTTAAAAAATAATGGTCATCATATATACCCGTGTGTGTATATGCAGAAAAGTGTCTCTCAATCACATGTGAACCTGCTTATGTGTCTTGGTTCTGCAGAACAGCAGATGAAGAAAGATGGATCAAAGTTCACTACAATAAATGTACTCAGTAGGTGCCACAGTTAGTAGTAGTAGTAGTAATAATAGTAGTAGTAATAGGTAGTAGTAGTAGTAGTAATAGTAGTAGTAGTAGTAATATTTATATATATATCTCGGCCTTTTGCCTCTCTTTCTCTCTATCTCTCACACACACACACACACACACACACACACACACACACACACACACACACACACACACACACAGTTCAACACTGGCAGCAGCAGCTACTCCTTGTGGCCGGGGAAGGCTGTCACCCTGACTTGTGGCCGGGGAAGGCTGTCACCTGACTTGTGGCCGGGGAAGGCTGTCACTCTGACTTGTGGCCGGGGAAGGCTGTCACTCTGACTTGTGGCCGGGGAAGGCTGTCACTCTGACTTGTGGCCGGGGAAGGCTGTCACGCTGACTTGTGGCCGGGGAAGGCTGTCACTCTGACTTGTGGCCGAGGAAGGCTGTCACTCTGACTTGTTGCCGGGGAAGGCTGTCACTCTGACTTGTGGCCGGGGAAGGCTGTCACCCTGACTTGTGGCCGGGGAAGGCTGTCACTCTGACTTGTGGCCGGGGAAGGCTGTCACTCTGACTTGTGGCCGGGGAAGGCTGTCACTCTGACTTGTTGCCGGGGAAGGCTGTCACTCTGACTTGTGGCCGGGGAAGGCTGTCACTCTGACTTGTGGCCGGGGAAGGCTGTCACTCTGACTTGTGGCCAGGGGAGGCTGTCACTCTGACTTGTGGCCGGGGAAGGCTGTCACCCTGACTTGTGGCCGGGGGAGGCTGTCACGCTGACTTGTGGCCGGGGAAGGCTGTCACGCTGACTTGTGGCCGGGGAGGCTGTCACGCTGACTTGTGGCCGGGGAGGCTGTCACGCTGACTTGTGGCCGGGGAAGGTAATGATGGAGGTTTACCCAAGGATGGGGCAAGAACTGAGAGAGGGGCGAGTCACGGCCAGTCCTGTAGTCACCACAGGATCGTGACCCAGGGCAAGTCAGCCAGTGCACACACACGCACCCACACACACACACACACACACACACACACACACACACACAAACGCACCCCACACACACACACACACACTTACACACACACATACAACAGGCCTAGTGTCTAATCGACATGTGCCTAAGACAAAATGGTTACTAACACTCACACACACACACACACACACACACACACACACACACACACACACACACACACACACCTCACACACACAGACAGCAGCGAGTCATGGTACGTGGCGAGGTGTCAGAGTGGGCGCCGGTGACGAGCGGGGTTCCACAGGGGTCAGTCCTGGGACCAGTGCTGTTTCTGGTATTTGTGAACGACATGACGGAAGGAATAGACTCCGAAGTGTCCCTGTTTGCAGATGATGTGAAGTTGATGAGAAGAATTCAATCGGACGAGGACCAGGCAGAACTACAAAGGGATCTGGACAGGCTGCAAGCCTGGTCCAGAAACTGGCTCCTGGAGTTCAACCCCACCAAGTGCAAAGTCATGAAGATTGGGGAAGGGCAAAGAAGACCGCAGACGGAGTACAGCCTAGGGGGGCCAGAGACTGCAAACCTCAATCAAGGAAAAAGATCTTGGGGTGAGTATAACACCAGGAACATTTCCTGAGGCGCACATCAACCAAATAACTGCTGCAGCATATGGGCGCCTAGCAAACCTAAGAACAGCATTCCGACATCTTAATAAAGAATCGTTCAGGACCCTGTACACTGTGTACGTTAGGCCCATACTGGAGTATGCAGCACCAGTTTGGAACCCACACCTAGCCAAGCATGTGAAGAAGCTCGAGAAAGTGCAAAGGTTTGCAACAAGACTAGTCCCGGAGCTAAGGGGTATGTCCTACGATGAGAGGTTAAGGGAAATCGACCTGACGACACTGGAGGACAGGAGAGATAGGGGGGATATGATAACAACATATAAGATACTGAGAGGAATTGACAAAGTGGACAGAGACAGAATGTTCCAGAGATGGGACACAACAACAAGGGGACACAGATGGAAGTTGAAGACTCAGATGAATCACAGAGATGTTAGGAAGTATTTCTTCAGTCACAGAGTAGTCGGGAAGTGGAATAACTGCTGCAGCATATGGGCGCCTAGCAAACCTAAGAATAGCATTCCGACATCTCAATAAGGAATCGTTCAGGACCCCGTACACTGTGTACGTTAGGCCCATACTGGAGTATGCAGCACCAGTTTGGAACCCACACCTAGCCAAGCACGTAAGGAAATTAGAGAAAATGCAAAGGTTTGCAACAAGACTAGCTAAGGGGCATGCCCTACGAGGAGAGATTAAGGGAAATCAAGCTGACGACACTGGAGGACAGGAGAGATAAGGGGGATATGATAACGACATATAAAATACTGAGAGGAATCGACAAGGTGGACAGAGACAGGATGTTCCAGAGATTTGACACAGGAACAAGGGGTCGCAGTTGGAAGTTGAAGACTCAGATGAAACACAGGGATGTTAGGAAGTATTTCTTCAGTCACAGAGTTGTCAGGAAGTGGAATAGTCTGGGAAGCAATGTAGTGGAGGCAGGATCCATACATAGCTTTAAGAAGAGGTATGATAAAGCTCATGGAGCAGGCAGAGTGACCTAGTAGCGACCAGTGAAGAGGCGGGGCCAGGAGCTGTGACTCAACCCCTGCAACCACAACTAGGTGAGTACACACACAGTGTTCCTGTCGAAGGTCGCAAGGCGGAACCAGAAGCTGAATACTCTCTTCCGGATTCGTAACTCGGAGTACGTACTGAGTACTGAGTACGTACAAAGTAAATTTTTGAGAGTACAAAAACTGAGTACACGTCGGCGAGTACACAGACTGTGAGTACACATACTATACTCACGAGCGCGCATATTGTGAGTACATCTCTACGCACTGTGAGAGTACACACTAACTTCGTCTTTGCGAGTACACAGACTTTCAGTACATATACTGAGTACATCTCCGCGATACACAATACGTGTATACTCACATATCTGTATTCATTTATGTGACTAAACACAGTGAGTACATATCTGCGAGTACACAGACTGTGAGTGCACACACTGAGTACATCCAACGTGATTACTCCATCCACTATATTATTACGTTTTCCTGAGTGGCGGCGATAGGTGGCGAGTCCGTCGGTGTCCAGTAAATCAGTGCCGGGGTCGGCCCCGCTACTGCCCCAGGCGCCGGAACTCAGGGATTGTCCAGGCCCCTAGGGCTAGCCAGCGTGCACACACACACACACACACACACACACACACACACACACACACACACACAAACACAAACACAGGGGAAGAAGGAGTATCTAAAACAGGCTAAGTGTCTATTGGTCAGTAATCCTTTGACAGACGGTAACTACTACTACTAATACTATTACTACTACTATGACGACTATTACTACTATTAGTACTATTACTACTTCTACTATTACGACTATTACTACTATTATTACTATTAGTACTATTACTACTACAACTATTAGTACTATTACTACTACAACTATTACTATTACTACTACTACTACTACTATTACACTAGTCTCCCGTTGAAAACAAATGACACGTACACAAAACAACGTACGTATATAGATACGATAAAAGACACGAAACAGATGGAACAACGTTCTTGGAGAATCAAAAATTAAGAAAACAATCTGTCACATCAACAACTAGGAGCCGTAGCCGTAATCTGAAAAAAAGGGGGTAGCAAAACGACACCAGATTTTGTTTATACCAACGGCTGGCGGAACACTGGAATGGGATACAAGACTATATAAGGTGTTTCACCATTCACTGTCAGTAGCCAAAAGTATTCACTGCTTATTGCTTTTGTTTTTAGGACTTTTGAAGCTTTTGTTTTTAGGACTTTTGAAGCTTTTGATTTTAGGACTTTTGAAGCTTTTGTTTTTAGGACTTTTGAAGCTTTTGATTTTAGGACTTTTGAAGCTTTTGTTTTTAGGACTTTTGAAGCTTTTGTTTTTAGGACTTTTGAAGCTTTTGTTTTTAGGACTTTTGAAGCTTTTGATTTTAGGACTTTTGAAGCTTTTGTTTTTAGGACTTTTGAAGGTTTTGTTTTTAGGACTTTTGAAGCTTTTGTGTTCATTATGTGCATTAAGCAGGCATATTATGTACATTGGTGTTGTTATATTTCGACAAGTATGTGTGTGGTGACACAAAATGTGGTTTATGGTGAAGTACTGAGAAGACGTTTTGTCTTCCAGAGATTCTATCAAGTCTTGCTAAAGCCTCTGATGGGCGAAACACCTCAATAAAATGTCATGAACTGCATCTTGTGCCTTATTGACGTATGAATGTACACGGTCTGGCGAGGGAATATATTTATATCACAGAATTAATTTGCACCTACTTTGCATCCTCTTGGGAATGGTAGCTCAGGACTAGGTACGGCAGTAAGAAGGAATGTGACCCTCGACAACTTGAGGGGAAAATGGACTAATGCGTTCATTAAGGTCACCTTTATTGAAGAGGTTTAAGTCCATGGACCTTGATCAGTACGTGCATTTGAAGTGAACAACGTCCAAGGACAGCAACGCCTTCAGTGAAGGTGTCCTTAGCCAGTGTATACGTGTTCGTTCCCCACAGCTTGGTACTGGAGGCCTGCTACACAGTACTGGAGCTCATGGAAGGTGTTTGTGTCAGGGGGTGTAGAGAGTGTGTGCGTATGCGTGGGTGGGTGTTTGTTAGAGGGGGGGGGGGACCATTATCACCACCGGCCAAGGTGTACGGGAGAAAATGGCCCCTCCAGGACATTTTTTCCAGGTCCAGCGGACGTAACCCCATCCAAGGCGCTGTGGGAGTTGCACTTTTGTGCGTCCTGGACACATGAGCCTGGAAGACAGGGGCCGTGCAGCGTCGCCAGCCTGGAAAACTAGTATCAACTTGGCAAGTTTATGACCTTTGCTGGAATCGTTATTATCCCGGAAAGGGTGGGAAGCAAGGGGAAGGGAAGGGGGTGCCAGGGAAGTTTCCCCTTTATCCCAAGAGGCTTCAGGGGCCAAGACTTTCCCCTTAACCCTGGCAGGCAAGGAGGTTTTTGCCATCTTGACTTGCTGGAAACTAAGATGGTAACTTTTCTAGCAACATCCACCACCACCACCTTGTTAGACACCACCACATAGTTAGACACCACCATCTTGTTAGACACCACCACCTTGTTAGACACCACCACCTTGTTAGACACCACCACTGTCATACCACCCCCTTGTTAGACTGGTGGTTGTTAAGGCTTTATTGATGTTGCTTGTGAGTAGTGGTTGATGGGGCGAAAGATGTTTATGATCCGTCTTTTCTGATGATGCTGGTGGTGATTTGTGTGTTTCATCTTGCAGCTGGTCGTGATTTGTGAGTTTCATCTTGCAGCTGGTCGTGATTTGTGGGGTTCATCTTGTAGCTGGTGGTGATTTGTGGGGTTCATCTTGTAGTTGATCGTGAGTTTTGGGGTTCACCTTGAAGTTGATCATGATTTGTGGGGTTTATCTTACTGTTGGTCGTCAAAGTTGGGGTTCACTTGTCCTCACACTTTAATCTATAAAGTGACTCACCACTTTCAAGCTGAAACCTTAATACAAAAATATAAACTATTCAAAAACCTTATTACAAAAATATTAACCATTTTAACTAACAAGCGTGTAACAGTAAAATAAATACTTTTATATTTTAATGAAATGTCGATTCCCCTAAAATTTCCCCGATGTCTCTACAGGCACCCTGTTAATCACGAAAGCCACAGCTGAAGCGAAAAGGCTAAAGCCATAGATAAACGTTAAAATATACTTCACAGTTAGTAAGATGCCACAAGTCATAGATGCAGGAGCACCAGCGAGCAGGAGACTATGGCTGATGCTGTGTCTGCAGAGAATCATCTGACATTGATGCTATTTGTTGAATGACGAGTTCCAAACATCCACCTCCGGTCCAACTCTAAGGGCCACGCAGCGCTCTCAGGGACCACCACTTTCCTGAGACATCGATGTATGTAGCCCATGAAGTCACTGTATAACGGAGCTCAGAGTAAGTGAGAAATGCTGGAGATGTTATTAATTATGTCTGCACAGCGAGGAATGGGCCATGATATGGAGATTTACATAATGATCTCGAGAAAGTCAAGAGTACACAAAGGTTTTGAGATGAGATGGGAATGTTGTCTAGTTTGTAAGATAGCGAATGTTTACGTCAGGAACGAGTAACAACATTATGGAGAAGCTGTGACATTTGTAAGAGTAGCAAATGTTTGCTTCAGTGACCAGCAGCAACATTATGAAGAAGGTGTGAGATTTGCATGAAAAACAGCACTAATGTCTATCAAGGGTACTCATGTGTCCGACTCCTTGGCTCCTCGTTAAATTACAACGATAAACTCCCTTCAAGAGAGGTGCATTGATGCTGGTGAAGGGCTCTTAATTTAGGATATTAAAATTATCCCTCCCTTCTTGGGAGTAAACCTAATTACATTGGGAAACGCTAAAAACCTTAAGGTTTTAGCGTTTCCCAATGATAACCCAACGTTCAACTTAACATAACATTCCATTTTTCCGAGTATCTGATAAATATTCGTTTATTAAAAAACATTTACATTTTCAGGTGCAGCTTTTTATCCTTCAGTTCAAGGTTTACAGTGGCACCTGCATTAATTAGGCAGCAGTGTGTGGCACAACGTAAAAGGAAGACTTGCTGAGCCCCACCTCACAGACACCCACTACAGATATTTCTCTCTTAAGTGTAATGGTCGTGCTCCACCTTCTTCAGTCTCCCCACTTGCCTGAGTTATAGAACTTAGCTGAACATAGTGGCGCCATTTGTATTCATAAACCTTACCCCGAGAGCTTTATGGTATTACTCCATGTACTTAGGGACGAAAGTTTCGTGAGGTGGCGGTGATGGTGGTGGTCCTCACCTGTTCTGTGAAGAACTGGTTGGTGGTCTCCACCTGCTCTGTGAAGAACTAGTTGATGGTCTCCACCTGGTCTGTGAAGAGCTGGTTGGTGGTCTCCACCTGCTATGTGAAGAGCTGGGTGGTGGTCTCCACCTGCTTTGTGAAGAGCTGGCTGGTGGTCTCCATCTGCTATGTGAAGAGCTGGCTGGTTGATGGTCTCCACCTGCTTTGTGAAGGGCTGGTTGGTGGTCTTCAATTCTTAGATCAATCTGACGTGTCTTAGTTTTTGTAGACGCGCCTCGTGAGATGTACAATCCCCCGTCAAATTAGTTAGCCTCTACGACGGTTTTGAATAAGTTTTTGTCATGGGATCACACAAGCTGTTGTGTTGCTGCCTTAGTGATGCTCCCGTGAGCACTTATCTCTTGCACTCGCATAATAATGATTCTCATTGTGCCGTGTGTTCACTATCAACTCCGCTACGAAGCTCCCTGAATCTGGTCTTAATTTCGACGACCAAAGAAGCTATTGTGTCAGTGGTGGGCGTTTCCGCGCACGTAGGGAGGCGGAGGACCGTGGTGTGACTAGCAAGACTTATCACCCTGCATCCACCGTCTGAGTGTCGGGAACGTTACTATGAGCTAGTTGCTTTATGCCAGGTTACCTGATCTGCTAAAGCCAAGGTCGGCCAACTGAAGTAGTGGCAGCTATCCCTTTGCTGTCTCGTTCTCC
The DNA here is from genome assembly GCA_009830355.1 of Cherax destructor. Lineage (NCBI taxonomy): Eukaryota > Metazoa > Arthropoda > Malacostraca > Decapoda > Parastacidae > Cherax > Cherax destructor. Next base: position 86,159 of record WNWK01002362.1, read on the forward strand.
ACGTCACTACTCACTGCCTGCAGCAGTGTTTCTGTATCTGTAAGTGAGTGTGATTTGGACCTGCCTAGTATGGGCTAGTATCCTGCTGCAATGTTTTTTCTTTCTTACGTTCTTATGAGTGAACTTGTTTATCGACGACAGTTCACATAGCTGTCCAATACGTATTAAAAATCTTCCAGAAAGATGGACACATAATAACGTGTTTCTCCTTGCAGCTCTAGTCACGTATCCTGGTGTCGGAGCGATAACCATCAGATTCCGGACCGTCACTGACTAAAATTGGTGTTCAAGCTGAAACAGTCCACAGCGGAAGTCGGCCCAAATTACAGCCTTCCATCACTCACGGCAATCTTTGAAGGTAACTTGGCCACGAATAGAATACAGATTGGTGTTTTTTTGTGTGTGTTGCGTCGAGAAGTGGTAAAGCATAATCAACTGGGTTGTTCTCTCTCCAACAGAGTTCGCCACCTTCCTTCTCTCGCCAGCCCCAGCTGCGTCTCACACACCAGATTTCATTTTTCGTCGAAGGCTGCACCTAACAAGTGGTGGCCGCAAGCAATACACGTCGACCGTTCCCCACCTCTGAATCACCTAACTCCAGGGTAAAATGTTTCCCCACAGCCCCTTGCAGTTACTTATTCTTGAGAAGCTTTCGTAACGGCCTCATTCATTCTCCGCGGTGATGGGTCACAATGCATGGCTCTACATTCATTTTATTCTCAGTCTGTCTGTCTTTGTGTTAGTTACCGGTTCTCGAAGGCATTTGTCGATAGACACTTGGCTTGTTGTGTGGTTTTGTGTGTATATATGTGTGTGTGAATATGTTTGTATGTCTGAGTATATGTGTGTGAATATGTTTTCATGAGTGAGTATATGTGTGTGTGTGTCTGTCTGTCTGTCTCTGTCTGTCTGTCTGTCTGTCTGTCTGTCTGTCTGTCTGTCCGTCTCTCTCTCTCTCTCTCTCTCTCTCTCTCTCTCTCTCTCTCTCTCTCTCTCTCTCTCGCTCGCTCTTTCTGACGATATGCTCGAAACTACGATCATCTTTGTCTTTCTTGAGAGAGGTTTGCAGCTACTGTCTCCTTTTACTACCTTGTACTACTACTACTACTACTACTACTACTACTACTACTACTACTACTACTACTACTACTACATAAAACAACAAATCAGCAACGACCAATAACACCTGCCACTGCCCTATACAGATTTTAATACAGATTCCGCTAATAACAACAATTAATAAGACTACTGCTGCAAGCACATACAATCATAATCAAACCAGCTTTTGCTACTAACAACAACCAAGAAATCAACCTCTACTGTACGTACAACCATTAACCACCTACTGCTACTGCTACAGTGAAATAGGCATGCCAAGGTGCAGGCACTGAAGGAGGCATGCCAAGGTGCAGGCACTGAAGGGGGCATGCCAAGGTGCAGGCACTGAAGGAGGCATGCCAAGGTGCAGGCACTGAAGGGGGCATGCCAAGGTGCAGGCACTGAAGGAGGTATGCCAAGGTGCAGGCACTGAAGGAGGTATGCCAAGGTGCAGGCACTGAAGGAGGTATGCCAAGGTGCAGGCACTGAAGGGGGCATGCCAAGGTGCAGGCAGTAAAATACTCTTTATAGTTCTCGTGAGTTTAAACAACGTGATTAACTCAAAGTCTCTTCATAATTCAAGACTAATTAACTTTGAGAATATATATTTTTTAAATACCGGCCGTCTCCTACCAAGGTAGCGTCATCCCCACCCCCAACAACAAAAATATATTTACCATCATTCATTCTATAGCCGTCTTGCCAGAAATGCATTTACATCCAAATTTAAAGGACTTTCTGAACTGCGACATCACCACCACCTCCCTCAGAGTGCAGACTTCCATGAGTCAAGTCCGAGTAACTGGCTTCCCTAAAACCCTTCATAAATGTCACCTTGCGCACACTTACGTTTTCGAGAACGTGGTATATTGTTGTTTTATAATCAGCATTATTTATTTCGAAAATACAGTGTTCATTTTAATACAGTAGATGCAGCACTTTTCGAAAAACTGATTGAAAAGATGTACTAAGAAAGATTGCACCAGAATTCTGTCTGCAAGACAGACTATAAATTGTTAATAAATTTTAGGAATCAGGTATGTTCTATGATGCCATATTGCTTAAGTTAACTCTCTTTAAAATCAATTTTGTATGGTAATATACATAGGGGCAGTGTGACTGTCTGCTGGTTGTACTGTGAAGCTTTATGTCCCTCTCAGTAGGTAGTGTGACTGTCTGCTGTGTGTACTGTGAAGCTTGGTGTCCCTCTCAGTAGGTAGTGTGACTGTCTGCTGTGTGTACTGTGAAGCTTGGTGTCCCTCTCAGTAGGTAGTGTGACTGTCTGCTGTGTGTACTGTGAAGCTAGGTGTCCCCTCTCAGTAGGTAGTGTGACTGTCTGCTGTGTGTACTGTGAAGCTAGGTGTCCCCTCTCAGTAGGTAGTGTGACTGTCTGCTGTGTGTACTGTGAAGCTAGGTGTCCCCTCTCAGTAGGTAGTGTGACTGTCTACTGGTTGTACTGTGAAGCTAGGTGTCCCCTCTCAGTAGGTAGTGTGACTGTCTACTGGTTGTACTGTGAAGCTTGGTGTCCCTCCCAGTAGGTAGTGTGACTGTCTACTGGGTGTACTGTGAAGCTTGGTGTCCCCTATCAGTAGGTAGTGTGACTGTCTGCTGGTTGTACTGTGAAGCTTGGTGTCCCTCCCAGTAGGTAGTGTGACTGTCTACTGGTTGTACTGTGAAGCTAGGTGTCCCTTCTCAGTAGGTAGTGTGACTGTCTACTGGGTGTACTGTGAAGCTAGGTGTCCCTTCTCAGTAGGTAGTGTGACTGTCTACTGGGTGTACTGTGAAGCTTGGTGTCCCTCTCAGTAGGTAGTGTGACTGTCTGCTGGGTGTACTGTGAAGCTTGGTGTCCCTCCCAGTAGGTAGTGTGACTGTCTGCTGGGTGTACTGTGAAGCTTGGTGTCCCTCCCAGTAGGTAGTGTGACTGTCTGCTGGTTGTACTGTGAAGCTTGGTGTCCCCTATCAGTAGGTAGTGTGACTGTCTGCTGGGTGTACTGAGAAGCTTGGTGTCCCCTCTCAGTAGGTAGTGTGACTGTCTGCTGGGTGTACTGTGAAGCTTGGTGTCCCTCTCAGTAAGTAGTGTGACTGTCTGCTGGGTGTACTGTGAAGCTTGGTGTCCCCTCTCAGTAGGTAGTTTGACTGTCTGCTGGGTGTACTGTGAAGCTTGGTGTCCCTCTCAGTAAGTAGTGTGACTGTCTGCTGGTTGTACTGAGAAGCTTGGTGTCCCTCTCAGTAAGTAGTGTGACTGTCTGCTGGGTGTACTGTGAAGCTTGGTGTCCCTCTCAGTAAGTAGTGTGACTGTCTGCTGGGTGTACTGTGAAGCTTGGTGTCCTTCTCAGTAGGTAGTGTGACTGTCTGCTGGGTGTACTGTGAAGCTTGGTGTCCTTCTCAGTAGGTAGTGTGACTGTCTGCTGGTTGTACTGAGAAGCTTGGTGTCCCTCTCAGTAAGTAGTGTGACTGTCTGCTGGGTGTACTGAGAAGCTTGGTGTCCCCTCTCAGTAGGTAGTTTGAATGTCTGCTGGGTGTACTGTGAAGCTTGGTGTCCTTCTCAGTAAGTAGTGTGACTGTCTGCTGGGTGTACTGTGAAGCTTGGTGTCCCCTCTCAGTAGGTAGTGTGACTGTCTGCTGGGTGTACTGTGAAGCTTGGTGTCCCTCTCAGTAAGTAGTGTGACTGTCTGCTGGGTGTACTGTGAAGCTTGGTGTCCCCTCTCAGTAGATATTGTGACTGTCTGCTGGGTGTACTGTGAAGCTTGGTGTCCCTCTCAGTAAGTAGTGTGACTGTCTGCTGGGTGTACTGTGAAGCTTGGTGTCCCCTCTCAGTAGGTAGTTTGACTGTCTGCTGGGTGTACTGTGAAGCTTGGTGTCCCTCTCAGTAGGTAGTGTGACTGTCTGCTGTGTGTACTGTGAAGCTTGGTGTCCCTCTCAGTATGTAGTGTGACTGTCTGCTGGGTGTACTGTGAAGCTTGGTGTCCCTCTCAGTAGGTAGTGTGACTGTCTGCTGGGTGTACTGTGAAGCTTGGTGTCCCTCTCAGTAGGTAGTTTGACTGTCTGCTGGTTGTACTCTGAAGCTTGGTGTCCCTCTCAGTAAGTAGTGTGACTGTCTGCTGTGTGTACTGTGAAGCTTGGTGTCCCTCTCAGTAGGTAGTGTGACTGTCTGCTGGGTGTACTGTGAAGCTTGGTGTCCCTCTCAGTATGTAGTGTGACTGTCTGCTGGTTGTACTGTGAAGCTTGGTGTCCCTCTCAGTAGGTAGTGTGACTGTCTGCTGGGTGTACTGTGAAGCTTGGTGTCCCTCTCAGTAGGTAGTGTGACTGTCTGCTGGTTGTACTGTGAAGCTTGGTGTCCCTCTCAGTAGGTAGTGTGACTGTCTGCTGGTTGTACTGTGAAGCTTGGTGTCCCTCTCAGTAGGTAGTGTGACTGTCTGCTGGGTGTACTGTGAAGCTTGGTGTCCCTCCCAGTAGGTAGTGTGACTGTCTGCTGGGTGTACTGTGAAGCTTGGTGTCCCTCTCAGTAAGTAGTGTGACTGTCTGCTGTGTGTACTGTGAAGCTTGGTGTCCCTCTCAGTAGGTAGTGTGACTGTCCGGATTGGCTGGGTAGTAGCTGTCTGAGTTTAGAAGTGTCCCTCTCAGTAGGTAGTGTGACTGTCTGCTGGTTGTACTGTGAAGCTTGGTGTCCCTCTCAGTAAGTAGTGTGACTGTCTGCTGGTTGTACTGTGAAGCTTGGTGTCCTTCTCAGTAGGTAGTGTGACTGCTGGGTGTACTGTGAAGCTTGGTGTCCCTCTCAGTAGGTAGTGTGACTGTCTGCTGTGGTGTACTGTGAAGCTTGGTGTCCCTCTCAGTAGTAGTGTGACTGTCTGCTGGTTTTACTGTGAAGTTGGTGTCCCTCTCAGTATAGTAGTGTGACTGTCTGCTGTTGTACTGTGAAGCTTGGTGTCCCTCTCAGTAGGTAGTGTGACTGTCTGCTGTGTGTACTGTGAAGCTTGGTGTCCCTCTCAGTAGGTAGTGTGACTGTCTGCTGGTTGTACTGTGAAGATTGGTGTCCCTCTCAGTAGGTAGTGTGACTGTCTGCTGGTTGTACTGTGAAGCTTGGTGTCCCTCTCAGTAGGTAGTGTGACTGTCTGCTGGGTGTACTGTGAAGCTTGGTGTCCCTCTCAGTAGGTAGTGTGACTGTCTGCTGTGTGTTCTGTGAAGTTGGTGTCCCTCTCAGTAAGTAGTGTGACTGTCTGCTGGTTGTACTGTGAAGATTGGTGTCCCTCTCAGTAGGTAGTGTGACTGTCTGCTGGGTGTACTGTGAAGCTTGGTGTCCCTCTCAGTAGGTAGTGGGACTGTCTGCTGTGTGTACTGTGAAGCTTGGTGTCCCTCTCAGTAGGTAGTGGGACTGTCTGCTGGTTCCGTTGTAAAGTTTTTTGCTTTATGGAGATATTTTAGATGTTCTCTCCAACTGAAGACCAGAACTGTGGGGTCGCTGGCACCCAGAGGCTACTTGATCTATTTCGTATCTCCTGCGTTTGAGGAAACATGTGTAATTCTTGGATCTCCTCTTTACAAGAAAGGTTATGGTGAATGGCAACTCATCTGACTCACGCTATTCCTGGTGCTGAATGACATTGACGGGTTTACTGCTACACATAATAATAATAATAATAATAATAATAATAATAATAATAATAATAATAATAATAATAATAATAATAATAATAATAATAATAATAATAATAATAATAATAATAATAATAATGTCTTTGATTTCACATCTGCCGTGGTAGGATGGTCACACTCATGGCTCTCGTCTGGAAGTTCAAGGCTCAGTTCCCGAAGGAGGAGCGAGCCTACAGAGTTTTCCAAGATTACACATTAAAAAAAATATACAAAAATATTTTTTACATAAAATTAATTAATTACAATAAAAATGTTTCCCCTCTTTCACAGTATTCTTCGATCGTTATGACGATTCAACAACGCTCGTAGTTTCCTTGTAGCATTCAACAACGCTCGTAGCTTAGCTGGCTCTCAGTGTTGCCGTGGATGTTATCTTTTAGCACACTACCCGTCTTCCACCGATGTTGGGTTATCTGATAAAAGGAAATGCATTCACTATCGTTCCTGCAGTCACTTTCTTGCTAGAAGTGTGCTGAGGTCACAGTTCAGATGACCCTCCGAACTGTGACATCCTCACCCTCCTTCAGAGTGCAAGACACTGTTTCTTCTGTGTCTGCTGTTTCCCCCACCTAAGATAATGTCTAGAGAAATTTGCAATGTAAGAACGAGCTTGATTATCTAGCGTTTCTCCTTGCATTACTTGCTGATCTGAAGAAAAACATTTGCTTATGTCATCCATTATTACCGCATTAGGGGTTCAGATAGTGTTTCTCACCGTGAGATCCCTTCCACACACACAACATAATTGAGGATTGCAGACGACTGTTTGGAGAGTTTACAGCAGCAAATGGTTGGCTCCTGACGGAGGTGACGTGGTAACAGAGACTCGGTTCAAGATACGAATTTATTTATCTCCAGACTCGGGGTTGCCTCGTCTCCCGTGAGATTCCTGAAGCCGAGCTTCAGAGGTACTCATCGAGCACTACTGAAACTCTTCAAGACCTGATTATAGTAATTTTCTTTAATCTTTCTTTATAAAACGCTGCAACTAAACGTACCTTTAGCAGGTAATTGCAAGACGTTACTTAAGTTATATTGAGATAAAAACTTTAAACGGGTAATATAATGATAAATGGTGCGCAACCTCTGATACGAATTGACAGAAAAATTATATTTTGTCCCAGGGGGAAAATTTTACACGTTTATGGGTCATCAGACAAAAACTTGCCAATGCTCTGGTTATCCCTTGTGGTGTCTGACCTCATGACTCTTCGACACAATGGGATAACCAGTTATCAATGCTTATACGGCCTTTGCTGTCATTAGCTGTCACTGCACCCTAGGCTGACACAAAAACAAACACACACACATACATGTAAATGGGGAATAATAAGACAAAAAAAAAAAGATCCTCGCAGGAAAATAAATATATCACTAGTGAGCTTCCACAGTAATGACATTGTCATTTGTGTAATTTTCTTGTCAAAGGGAATAAAAACCAATATGACTATGTCTGCGGGTAATGCAGAGATCGTGTGCATGCATCAGGGGAAAAAAATAGTCTGAACAAGAAGTCTTGGATAACTGAAGACAAGAAACACGTCGCAATACAAGCTTATACTGGAAGAATGTTCCGCTCTGTTAAAGCTTCACCAAGTTATTGCTAAATCTTGTTCAACAACATCTTAAATATTGTCGGCATTGTGGAAAGAAATCTGTCAAGGAGTGTAAGCAGTGAAGTGTGTCAAGAGTATGGTGGTGCTGCAGTGAAGTGTGTCAAGAGTATGGTGGTGCTGCAGTGAAGTGTGTCAAGAGTATGGTGGTGCTGCAGTGAAGTGTGTCAAGAGTATGGTGGTGCTGCAGTGAAGTGTGTCAAGAGTATGGTGGTGCTGCAGTGAAGTGTGTCAAGAGTATGGTGGTGCTGCAGTGAAGTGTGTCAAGAGTATGGTGGTGCTGCAGTGAAGTGTGTCAAGAGTATGGTGGTGCTGCAGTGAAGTGTGTCAAGAGTATAGTGGTGCTGCAGTGAAGTGTGTCAAGAGTATGGTGGTGCTGCAGTGAAGTGTGTCAAGAGTATGGTGGTGCTGAGGTGAATATAACCAAGTAATGATAACGAAGGACATAAAAGGCACAGTGCCGCGGCTGGGGAAAACACACAACTAACTCGCACTTAATAGACTGAAACCTATAACAGCGTCATCAAAGGTTTCAGTCTCCTGAATGCGAGAATTAAGAATTAGCAAATTAAAGAACGAAGTGATGATATGAGGAAGAAAAAGAATAACAGATAATGGATTGTTTTAAAGGTTTGGTCACGTAAGGAAGATAGGGACAATGTAGATTTATTAAGAAGGTGTATTGGAAAGACACCTGAAGAATGACTTTTATTAAAGTGTATAAAAAAAAATGTTCTTAAAAGGCGTGAGGTTCAGAGGAGAGCATCTTAAGATTGCAGTGGAGACGAGTGGTACTTAGGATGCTGCTAAGCTATCCCTAGCTTGGTGAGAGACGGATGATGATATATTACACAACACAAACGCAAACTATGTAAACACATTGACTAAAAAAACAATATACCGTATTTTTCGGCATATAAGACGCACCTTTTTTCCCCCACAGATAGTCTTGGAAAATCACCATGCGCCTTATATTCTCAAGGTCAAGGTCAAAGGTAGGCTTTGTGTTACGCTTTAGCATAAAATAAGATGGTAATTAACTCTTGAATATGATTACTGATATACCGTTATGACACTTCTGTCGTGCGTCTTATATGACGGAAAATACTATATTATGATATACAGATACTACCACCCAAAAACGGTTTACATGTTATAATACGAAGGCATTCCATAAAGAATAAAAAGGCAAAATACTGTGACTGGAACAACACACAAATAACCCGCAGATAGTTAATGGTCCAAGTCGGACCGAAACGTCGTTTTAAGTCCATTTAATGGCCCAAGTCGGACCGAAACGTCGTTATAAGTTCCACTCTCCTATCTGCGAGTTAGTATTTGCTACTGTAAATAACTCGCAGATAGGAGAGTGAGACTTATAACGACGTTTCGGTCATTGAAGCTAAAACCTTGTGTAGTTTTAAAAATAGGTTAGATAAATACATGAATGGGTGTGGGTGGGTGTGAGTAAGACTTGTCTCGCATGGGCCAGTAGGCCTGCAGCAGTGCTCCTTCTTTCTTATGTTCTTATTCATCAACAGCCTGGCACCTGAACCACAGACACCTGGCACCTGAACCACAGACACCTGGCACCTGAACCACAGACACCTGGCACCTGAACCACAGACACCTGGCACCTGAACCACAGACACCTGGCACCTGAACCACAGACACCTGGCACCTGAACCACAGACACCTGGCACCTGAACCACAGACACCTGGCACCTGAACCACAGACACCTGGCACCTGAACCACAGTTACGATGGACAATAACACACTTAAGCAGTATCGAGCACTTTAGTATGATGGCGTTTTGGTCAAACAGGGCTGTAGAGAAGAGGTTGTAGAAGAGATATTGTAGAGGAGTAGATGTAGAAAAGTTTTTTTCGTGGATGGTGATCGCTTTTAACAGAATCAATGGAGAACAAAACCATACATCATGTCAGTAGGTCGACTGTGTGAGTAAAGAAGTGTGAGAGAGAGAGAGAGAGAGAGAGAGAGAGAGAGAGAGAGAGAGAGAGAGAGAGAGAGAGAGAGAGAGAGAGAGAGAGAGAGAGAGAGAGAGAGAGAGAGAGAGAGAGAGAGAGAGAGAGAGAGAGAGAGAGAGAGAGATAAGAGACCGAACCTCCAGAGAAAATAATGGGAAATGGAAGTGGAATACTAGGTATAAGGTTTATGGGTTCATTTTTTCTTGTACTGATAACCGCCGCTTCTAAACAAATTCATGTGGTCCAATCCCCTTCCTTAATGACCAGACTAACCCAGGCCACAGGGTGTGAATGTTGTCTTGGCGGACGACACATGTGTTGTGGGCTCTGCCCACATATTGGCGATCTTGCATTTTGGCATTTAAAATGTGTGACGTCTCAAAACTTCATGCAGGGACTGTATGGACGCTGTTAATGTGCTTTCGTTATTGTAGATAACTGATTCAGAGAACCGATTAGTATCTTCATTGTGGGAACGTTTCGCCACACTGTGGTTTTATCAGTCCAATACAATGAATAATATTGTTACACATGTGTCCAATTTATCAGCTTTCATTATTAACACTTTTTTTTGGTAGCCTCACAGTTTGCCACTATCATCACCAGCTTCCTGTTAGTCTGACCACTTTCCTCTAAAATCACAGAAATCATAAACACATTACAATCAAAACAATGCAAAATTTAATGAGTCGCAGCCCTTAAATTAACTTCATTACTTATTTTAAGTCATAGGCAGTAAGTCACTGCAAATTTCGACGAAAGGGAAATATTCCTCATATCTGTGTTATAAAAATACGAGGGAGCTCGTGCTGGGATATCGACAGCAACTTCTTTCTTCTTAGTGTGGCAATAACATAGACGCCATCATTAGTAACAAAAAAAGGCACAATACCGTGACTGGAACAATACACATACAACCCGCACATAGAAGAGATGAGCTTACGACGACGTTTCGGTCCGACTTGGACAATTTACAAAGTCACACTAACACAAAGAACAGGTAGAAGGGGTATTTATAGGCCACCAGACAGGGGAAGGGCACAAGAAAGTGGTCGTAAGCTCCTCTCTTCTATGTGCGGGTTGTGTGTGTGTATAGCCATCATTACTATGACAACAACACACACCGCTGCCATGGTATCATCAAGTCCCCAACACTGAGGATATTAACTCATGAGGTGCAACCTTCACTTCTGGCAAGTCTGCACAGTAATTACGACCATCTCAGCCAAGGCAGAACTTGAAAGGCAAGTTTTATGACAACTTCTTAAAAAACCGAGCAATTACAGTTTAGTAAATAAATATGAGTGTGCAGGGCTGGGTATGAGATGGACCTACCTAGCATGAACCACTAGCAGACCTGCTGTAGTGATCCTCTGCTCTTTTGTTCTTATTACTAAGCAGCGTTTTATCAATGACAATAAAATCAGTAATAGTACTTAATGCCGTTGGTAAAACTAGTTTCAAGGAAAACTTGACACTTAATGGTCAGGTAAGCACAGGTACAAAGACACATAAAAAAAAGGCACGTAAATCTTCCATTAATGTTTAGCTGGTGTTTTTTTTTTTTTATACAGATGAGAAAACTATGGCTAGATGACCGAGGCTTCATTCACCGAAATTAAATACCCTTAAGAGGAATCCTCTATAAAGAGGGTTGGATTAGTTCACCTGTGATGGACGCTGCTAAAAACCTTGGCCCTCCCCAGGGTCTGAATCCTCCGTGACGTAACACTTCCACGAATCCTCAAGGGAGACTACCTTTGCCTTACACTAAAATATATTTCTCACTAGAACTAATGTATATACATTGTTTTATTAAGTAATTACTCATTTAAGTATTATACTACAGAGACACTCACAAAACCCACATTAATGGTTTTACAGTAAAGGCTGTATATAAACCAGGAGGTTACTCAGTGTTTTAACTAAAACAAATGTAATAATAATAATAATAATAATAAAAATAATAATAATAATAATAATAATAATAATAATAATAATAATAATAATAATAATAATAATAATAATAATAATAATAATAACAATAATAATTACAATAATAATAATAATAATAATAATAATAATAATAATAATAATAATAATAATAATAATAATAATAATGTTATATTTGTAATAAATACCTAACGAACAGAAGACAGAGGGTGATACTAAAGGCAGACGTTTCAGGATGGGAAAGGGTAACAAGTGGGGTCCCCTAAGGCTCAGTACTAGAGCTCTTACTCTTCCCAATACATGTAAATAACCTGCCAGAGAGGATTAAATCTAAGAAATCATTGTCTGCCAATACGGTAAAGCTGATTAGAAAAAAAAATAAGAACGGAATTCGAGATACAAACAACAGGGAGACTAACAAGCTGCAAAGAGGGTCAGAGAGATGGCTGCTGGAGTTCAACCCAAATAAGTGCAAGGTTACACAAATTCGTAAATCACGCTTCTTCACTTCTCTCTAATTAAAGAAAATGATCTTCACTTACCATACACTGAAAAACGTCGTACATTCATGTCAGTTGAAGATGCATTGGTCTGAGAAAAAGAAATAACTTCGGTGTATATAAAGCAAATAAAGTATAGCTTAATTATATTGTACATTAAAGCGTTTTGGAGTCTGAAATAAAGATAAGATAAGAGAGAGAGAGAGAGAGAGAGAGAGAGAGAGAGAGAGAGAGAGAGAGAGAGAGAGAGAGAGAGAGAGAGAGAGAGAAAGAGAGAGTGAGAGTGAGTTGACGTGATCCACCTGAGGCTATTCCCAACATCTTTTGACTAATCGGCACAACAAAAAACACGTTTTTCTTGCTTTTGTAACAACATAAATCAAGTGGTCCCCCGTGAGTGTCTGGCGTGTGTGTGTGTGTGTGTGTGTATCTTCCCTGCCAGTACCATCCCCTACCAGTACAAACCTGCCCCTACCGCCCTACACCACTCCCTCCATTCCACACATCCCACTCAAAAAAAAAAATCCTCTCTCTCTCTTCCCTCAGCATCCTTCAACAATATTCTCATACCCACAGCTTCCCAGTGTCTGGCTGTGAATATAAGAGTATGATGCAAAATAACCACAGAGAAACTTGAATGATTGTTCTAATCCTTTCGTGTTGCAATCAGTACATCATCAGGAGCTTGCAATGTTGCAGAAATAGAGTAGGAAATCCAGGAAGATTCCATGAACGGATCTTCCTTGATTCCCTGCTATATTTCTGCAACATTGCAGAACATTGCCTAGAACTACCATTCATCTCCTGTGGTTATTTTGCATATTGTGACGCTCGTTCGCGATTATTACATAAGATTTTGAATATAGAGCAAGACTTTCTTTTAGACTACGTTTCGCTCAGGCTTAAGCGAAACGTCTAAAGTAAGATTTTTCTTTGTATTATGTGTGTATATCCTCGAGTCGGCTTGTTGGCGCAGTCACCACACAGGTGGGATATTACTAAAAAATATTAAGAACCGTCATTTTTAAAAACCATTGATACGACTGGCCTAGTTTCTTAGTCTGTGTGTATCCCTGTGCTCTTATCTGTGTGTATCCCTGTGCTCTAGTCTGTGTGTATCCCTGTGCTATAGTCTGTGTGTATCCCTGTGCTCTAGTCTGCGTGTATCCCTGTGCTCTAGTCTGTGTGTATCCCTGTGCTATAGTCTGTGTGTATCCCTGTGCTCTAGTCTGCGTGTATCCCTGTACTCACCTAATTGTGGTTGCAGGGGTCGAGACTCAGCTCCTGGCCCCGCCTCTTCGCTGTCTGCTACTGGGTCTCTGCTCTCCCTGCTCCATGAGCTTTATCATACCTTGTCTTAAAACTATGTATGGTTCCTGCCTCCACTATATCATTCTCTAGTCCATTCCACTTCCTGACTACTCTGTGGCTGAAGAAATGTTTCCTGACATCCCTTTGACTCATCTGAGTCTTCAGCTTCCAGTTGTGTCCCCTTGTTTCTGTGTTCCCTCTCTGAAACAACCTGTCACTATCTACCTTGTCAATTCCCCGCAGTATTTTGTATGTCGTTATCATGTCTCCTCTGACCCTTCTTTCCTCCAGTGTTGTTAGTCCTATTTCCCTCAGCCTTTCTTCATAAGACAGACCCCTGAGTTGTGGAACTAACCTTGTCGCAAACCTTTGCACTTTCTCTAGTTTCTTGACGTGCTTGACCAGGTGTGGGTTCCAGACTGGTGCTGCATACTCTAGTATGGGCCTGACGTATACGGTATACAGTGTCTTGAACGATTCCTTGTTAAGGTAACGGAACGCTAATCTTAAGTTTGCCAGTCGCCCATATGCTGCCGCGGTTATCTGGTTGATGTGTGCTTCCGGAGACGTGCTTGGTGTTATACTCACCCCAAGGTCTTTCTCCTTTGTTGAGGTTTGTAGCCTTTGTCCACCTAGCCTGTACTCTGTCAGCGGTCTTCTTTGCCCTTCTCCGATCTTCATGACTTTGCATTTGGTGGGGTTAAATTCGAGAAGCCAGTTGCTAGACCAGATGTCAAGCTTGTCCAGGTCACTTTGAAGTCCTGCTTGGTCTTCATCCGATGTGATTCTCCTCATTAATTTCACATCATCTGCGAAAAGAGACACTTCTGAGTCTATCCCATCCGTCATGTCATTCACATATAGCAAGAATAGCACTGGTCCTAGGACTGACCCCTGCGGTACACCGCTCGTCACAGGCGCCCACTGTGATACCTCATCACGCACCATGACCCGTTGTTGCCTCCTGTGAGGTATTCCCTGATCCATTCCAGTGCCCTTCCTGTTATACACGCTTGGTCTTCCATCTTTTTACTAATCTCATGTGAGGAACTGTGTCAAAGGCCTTCCTGCAGTCCAAGAAAATGCAGTCAACCCACCCTTCTCTCTCTTGCCTTACCTCTGTTACTTTATCATAGAACTCCAGGAGGTTTGTTACACAGGATTTGCCTTCCCTGAAACCGTGCTGTCTGGCGTTGATTAACCTGTTCTGCTCCAGATGCTCCACCATTCTTTTTCTGATGATTTTCTCCAAGACTTTGCACACTATACATGTAAGTGACACCGGTCTGTAGTTTAGTGCCTCTTTTCTGTCTCCTTTTTTAAAGATGGGGACTACGTTGGCCTTTTTCCATATCTCAGGTAGCTGCCCAGTTTCAAGGGATGTGTTGAAAATTTTGGTAAGTGGCACACTCAGAACCTCAGCTCCTTCTATGCTGTGCTTCTATCCCTGTGATCTGGTCTGTGTATATCTCTGTGCTCTGGTCTGTGCTATAGTTTGTGTGTATCCCTGTGTTCTGGTCTGTGTGTATTCCTGTGCTCTAGTCTGTGTGTATCCCTGTGCTCTAGTCTGTGTATATCCCTGCTGTCTAGTCTGTGCGTATTCCTTTGCTCTAGTCTGTGTGTATCCCTGTGCTCTGGTATGTGTGTATCCCTGTGCTCTACTCTGTGTGTATCCCTGTGCTCTAGTCTGTGTGTATTCCTGTGCTCTAGTCTGTGTGTATCCCTGTGCTCTGGTCTGTGTGTATCCCTGTGCTCTAGTCTGTATGTATTCCTGTGCTCTGGTCTTTGTGTATCCCTGTGCTCTAGTCTGTGTATATCCCTGCGGTCTAGTCTGTGTGTATCCCTGTGCTCTAGTCTGTATGTATCCCTGTGCTCTGGTCTGTGTGTATCCCTGTGCTCTAGTCTGTGTGTATCCCTGTGCTCTAGTCTGTGTGTATCTCTGTGTTCTGGTCTGTGTGTATCCCTGTGCTCTGGTCTGTGTGTATCCCTGTGCTCTAGTCTATGTATTCCTGTGCTCTGGTCTTTGTGTATCCCTGTGCTCTAGTCTGTGTATATCCCTGCGGTCTAGTCTGTGTGTATCCCTGTGCTCTAGTCTGTATGTATCCCTGTGCTCTGGTCTGTGTGTATCCCTGTGCTCTAGTCTGTGTGTATCCCTGTGCTCTAGTCTGTGTGTATCCCTGTGTTCTGGTCTGTGTGTATCCCTGTGTTCTGGTCTGTGTGTATCCTTGTGCTCTGATCTGTGTGTATCCCTGTGCTCTAGTCCACCTAGGTGGTGAAATTTGTGCGTTTCAGCGGCCGTGGCAGCACAGTTCAAAGGATGAATACAAAGTGCAAAAGGATACATCCGCTATCGATCATAGGATAGACATGGCGTGTACAAACTAGCCACTACCGTCCACTGACCCACCACAGTGACTAGCCTGGACCCCTATGGAAATTAAGTCACTTTAATTTTTTTTTTTTTTTTTTTGGGGGGTTATCGTAGGTAATTTACACAATAAAGAACAATGAGACGGAGCTTAATGACGACGTTTCGGTCCGACTTGGATCATTGATTAGTCAATGGCCCAAGTCGGACCGAAACGTCGTCACAAGTTTCTCTCTTCTATGTGCGGGTTATTTGTGTAATTTACACTATTTATGATAATTGTACTTATGTGTACCTGTGCCTAAATATACTTACTTAACCTGCTCCCAACTGTGGCTGGACCAGCATCCCGACAACCTGTGTCCCCCACCACAGCATCTTACCCGACAACCTGTGTCCCCCACCACAGCATCTTACCCGACAACCTGTGTCCCCCACCACAGCGGCTCACCCTGGGATCTGCTCCCCACCACAGAGTGGATAGTCCAGGGACCAGATTCAACGGAAGTTGTAAATTGGTGGGTAGAGAACACGTTTAGTGGACGGGCGAGCATCGGAGGGAGGAAGGGAGAGGGAGGGGGAAGGGAGAGGGAGGGGAAGGAGAGGGAGGGGAAGGAAGACGGGATGGAGGAAAGGAGGGAATGGAGGAAAGGATATTATCAAGAATGCCCTTCGTGTCAAGAACTCTTAACACTGCCTCCTTCCCTCCCCTCCTCCTGTTTTTTAAATGCGTGTAAGAGCCTTTTAAACAACAGTAGCTGCTTGCAAACAACAGCTGCTGTCATTCCCACCGTTTAAACAACAATAGCTGCTGTCATTAACACCTTTTTTTAGTCATATTACAAGTGTCAGGTTCGGTCACCTGCCACTGGGTGTCTCGCCTTCCATGCTTCAGATTGCAGATTTCACCGCGTCACCAGTGAAAGTCACGCAGTGCGCTGGAACATGACAGTGAAAGTCACGCAGTGCGCTGCAACATGACAGTGAAAGTCACGCAGTGCGCTGCAACATGACAGTGAAAGTCACGCAGTGCGCTGCAACATGTCAGTGAAAGTCACGCAGTGCGTTGCAACATGACAGTGAAGACAATAATGAGTTTTACTCCCTCTAATGTTACTCTTGTTCCGAATATACTAGCAGCACCCTGCGGATGTTTCCAGTCTGTCAGTCAATTAATTATTATTATTATTATTATTATTATTATTATTATTATTATTATTATTATTATTATTATAATGATTATTAATATCTTTATTAGTTTTATTTCATTATAAATATACTACTACTACTACTACTACTACTACTACTACTACTACTACTACTCTAATAATAATAATAATAATAATAATAATAATAATAATAATAATAATAATAATTATAATAATAATAATTATTATTATTATTATTATTATTATTATTAATATCTTTATTAGTTTTATTTCATAGTAATAATAATAATAATAATAATAATAATAATAATAATAATAATATATTATTATTTATTATTATTATTATTATTATTATTATTATTATTATTATTATTATTATTATTATTATTATTATTATTATTATTATTATTATTATTATTATTATTATTATGAGGGGAATAAACCCGTAAGGGACATACAGTGCCCTGGGAAGAGGAGGTAACCAAATGTAATTAAAGGAATTCTTGAACCAAGAACCGGTTAGCGTGAATACACTCTCCCGAAGTCAGCCGTCCACTCTTAACCGTCAACACTGTGACGGCATACACTGTATACCGTCACAGTGTAGAAGGCATACGGCATAGTCCACCAGCGCTCTCTCAGCCCGGTGACGAGGCGTCACAAAATTTCGGCTTCGATTTCATTCGTCACAGGTAATCCATTCCGCAGGTGAGTCTCGGGGACACAGCTGTCTCCGTGTGCAGGTGCCCGAGGGTCAGCTCCGGTTTGTGCTACAGGTGAGTCTCGCGAAACACCTGTCTCCGTGTGCAGGTGCCCGAGGCTCTGTAGATTGGTGGTGCGGACAGGTGGCGAGGAGAGGGAGGGAGGAAGGGGAGTTTTTGTTGTGGTGGTGAAGCGACCTTGACTTACTTCTTGTCCCAGCACAAAGGCGATTTTTCCCGGTCTCTGGGATCACCCCCTCCCGGTCTCTGGGATCACCCCCTCCCGGTCTCTGGGATCACCCCCTCCCAACATTTGGGATCACCCCCTCCCGGTCTCTGGGATCACCCCCTCCCGGTCTCTGGGATCACCCCCTCCCGGTCTCTGGGATCACCCCCTCCCGGTCTCTGGGATCACCCCTCCCGGTCTCTGGGATCACCCCTCCCGGTCTCTGGGATCACCCCTCCCGGTCTCTGGGATCACCCCTCCCGTTCTCTGGGATCACCCCTCAAAGTCTCTGGTATCACCCCTCCGGTCTCTGGGATCACCCCTCCCGGTCTCTGGGATCACCCCGTCCCGGTCTCTGGGATCACCCCCTCCCGGTCTCTGGGATCACCCCTCCCGGTCTCTGGGATCACCCCTCCCGGTCTCTGGGATCACCCCTCCCGGTCTCTGGGATCACCCCTCCGGTCTCTGGGATCACCCCTCCCGTCTCTGGGATCACCCTCCCAGTCTCTGGGATCACCCCTCCCGGTCTCTGGGATCACCCCCTCCCGGTCTCTGGGATCACCTCCTTCCTGGGATCACCCCAAATCTCTGGTATCACCCCTTCCGTCTCTGGGATCACCCCCTCTCCAGTCTCTGGGATCACCCCTCCCGGTCTCTGGGATCACCCCCTCCCGGTCTCAGGGATTCCACTCACGGACATTACATACACCCTCAATTTCTGGAACGTAAAAAAAAAAAAAAAGAGCTTGTTCAAAGGTACAATAAAGTCCGTCTAGTTCTCTGAGTCAAAAGCCCCCCCCCCTCCTTAAAAAGACCGTAACCTGAATTCATTCTAAAATTCTTTCTGCGGAAACAATAAGACGTCTGGTAAGAACGTTCCCAAGGTTATTCCAAGACTTTTGTTTAAGAATGCTAAGCAATAATTTTAAACGTCTGCTAAAATATAATAATTTAAACGTGTGTCGTAGAGCCTTCGATGGGAACATTACCTTAGGTTAGAAAGACTTGTAAGCAAACACTCGGACATATTTATATTGGAAAACGTTTCGGTCAAGGTCCCAAGACCGAAAGGTTCTCTAATAAATATGTCCAAGTGCTTGCTCACGTCTCTAAACTAATTTGTCGGTAACTATTACCAAGGTTCATACGAAAATTTCATTACACAGGTATATAGGTACCGTAGGTACCAGTGTGGAACAATACACTTATGTACTCTTCAGGACATTTATTAGATTAAACATTTCGCCAAGATTGGCGAAACATTTCCTCTAATAAATATTCTGAGTTGTATACGAGTGTCAAAATACCAGATTTTCTGTGCAAGGCGGCTGTTGTGGGTGGCATCTAGAGTGGCAAGAAAAGTGCTAGAAAACTGCCTTACTTGTTTTCTGTAAAGAAAGTAGAAAGTTTTTTACTTTGTGCTGAGTATTTTGAGTGACCCGAGGCTGTCAGTCATACAAAATAGCTGAGAGCTGAGAGCTGTATATTCTGTGGGAAAAACATACCTAACCTAACTTAACCTAACCTAACCTTACCTAACCTAACCTAACTTAACCTAACCAAACCTAACTTAACCTTACTTAACCTAACCTTACTTAACCTTACGTAACCTTACGTAACCTAACCTAACCTAACCTAACCTAACCTTACCTAGCCTAGCCCAACCTAACCTAACCTAACTTAACCTAACCTAACCTAACCTAACCTAACCTTACTTAACCTAACCTTACTTAATTACGTAACCTTACGTAACATAACCTAACCTCACCTAACCTAACCTAACCTTACTGAACCTTACCTAACCTAACCTAACTTAACCTAACCTAACCTTACTGAACCTTACCTAACCTAACCTAACTTAATCTAACCTTACTTAACCTAATCTTACTTAACCTAATCTTACTTAACCTTAAGTAACCTTACGTAACATAACCTAACCTCACCTCACCTAACCTAACCTTACTGAACCTTACCTAACCTAACCTAACCTTACCTAGCCTAGCCTAGCTTAACCTAACCTAACCTAACCTAACCTTACTGAACCTTACCTAACCTAACCTAACCTTACCTAGCCTAGCCTAGCTTAACCTAACCTAACCTAACCTAACCTTACTGAACCTTACCTAGCCTAACCTAACCTAACCTTACTGAACCTTACCTAGCCTAGCCTAGCCTAACCTAACCTAACCTTACTGAACCTTACCTAGCCTAACCTAACCTAACCTTACTGAACCTTACCTAGCCAAGCCTAGCCTAACCTAACCTAACCTTACTGAACCTTACCTAGCCTAACCTAACCTAACCTAATCTTACCTAACCTAACCTAACCTTACCTAACCTAACCTAACCTATTTTTTTTTAGTTAACTGAGAACTCGACTGAAACTAATACATTCAATTAAGCGTGCAGGAAGAAAGACACTTGCTGCACAGTTGCTGTCCCTGCTGCACAGTTGCTGTTCCTGCTGCACAGTTGCTGTCCCTGCTGCACAGTTGCTGTCCCTGCTGCACAGTTGCTGTCCCTGCTGCACAGTTGCTGTCCCTGCTGCACAGTTGCTGTCCCTGCTGCACAGTTGCTGTCCCTGCTGCACAGTTGCTGTCCCTGCTGCACAGTTGCTGTCCCTGCTGCACAGTTGCTGTCCCTGCTGCACAGTTGCTGTCCCTGCTGCACAGTTGCTGTCCCTGCTGCACAGTTGCTGTCCCTGCTGCACACATCAGCCGGCAGCTTAACATTACAATAACAGGTTCTCTCTTCTTGTATGCTGCTGAACCGGTTTACGCTAAATGCAGCAGTGTGTTTGTCACCCGGACTCTCGCTGCACTCATTGAAAACTCCTCGCGTGTGTGTACTCGTCTGTTTGTACTCAGCTGCCCGCTACTGGATTCGGTCTCTCTTGGTTTCCTGAATCCTGCCATGTCTGTTCTTAAAACCGTTTGGATCCTGACATCTCTGTGACTGTTTTTTTTTCTGACTGTGCCCTCTTGTTCCTGTTTCCCGCCTCTCGAGCAATCCTCCCATACAGATTTCACTCTGTATTTTGTACGTCATTATCATGTCTTCCCCTGGTTCTTCTGTCTTAAAATGTTATCTTGTTTAGCCCCTTAGACTCTCCTCATGGTTCATACTTCTTAGCTCTGGGGCTAGTCTCGTTGCAAACCTTTGCAACTTCTCCGGTTTCTTGGACTGTTAGTTACAGTTTGTCAAAGAAGCTTGTCGACAGAGATTTGACCTGTTTTGTTTATATTAGTTACCGTTTGTCAAAGGCACCTGGAGATAGAAACCTGGCTTTTCGTGCATGTATACCCATGTGTGTGTGTATGTGTATGTGTGTACTCACCTAGTTGTACTCACCTAGTTGTGGTTGCAGGGGTCGATTCATAGCTCCTGGCCCCGCCTCTTCACTGGCCGCTACAGGGTCACGCTCCCTGCTCCATGAGCTTTATCATACCTCTCCTTAAAGCTATGTATGGAACCTGCCTCCACTACA
Organism: Cherax destructor; assembly: GCA_009830355.1. Taxonomy (NCBI): domain Eukaryota; kingdom Metazoa; phylum Arthropoda; class Malacostraca; order Decapoda; family Parastacidae; genus Cherax; species Cherax destructor. The sequence continues at coordinate 107,227 of WNWK01002362.1, forward strand.
TCGCTTCCCAAACTATTCCACTTCCCGACCACTCTGTGACTGAAGAAATACTTCCTAACATCCTTGTGTTTCATCTGAGTCTTCAACTTCCAACTGTGTCCCCTTGTTGCTGTGTCCCATCTCTGGAACATTCTGTCTCTGTCCACCTTGTCAATTTCTCTCAGTATCTTATATGTCGTTATTATGTCCCCCCTATATCTCCTGTCCTCTGTGTGTGTATGTTTGTGTGTGTGTGTTTGTGTGACGTCAAGAGATAAGTATATGTCATCAAAGTATGTTCATAACACCAAAACACGTATGCATTACGTCAATGCATATGAATAACGTCTAGGCACACGTGTGCGTATAATGTGAATACACATATGGTGTATGACGTCAAGGAACATGTGTGTATATCAAGAAACACGGGTTTGAATGACGTCCAATCGTCTGAGCATCGCGTCAGTGCTCATATGTGCTGGCAATTGTGTGCTGATATAACGTCGAAAAGCACTAGCTTCGCCAGTGACGGAAATCTGACGATACACTCTCACTCTATCGTCAGAAAAACACCAGTGCAGTTGAGATGAAGGCTACTGTGACCCGAGCAAGTAGCAACTGTTCCCAAAATCATCTTTGTTGATCCTTGTGGCACAGTGGTCGAGCTGCTGGTCTGTGTTTTGACTCGTCACACTGTAGTCTCAGGACTTTACCTCTGATATTCCTTTGATGAGTTCCGAGAGACTTTCTACTCCCGGTGCCCGGCCATGGGCCAGCTTCGTCTGGTGCTAGCCTGGTCAACCAGGCTGCTGATGCTGGTAGCCCGCTGAAAATTTTATATAGTTAATAAAAGTTACTCCAGATTATGTATTTTTATATACCTATCCGTGGGCAACATACGTCATCCTGAGAGATGGTAATGTCCCTGTAACAGTAACTCCACCTCTGAAGGAATGAGCCTTTTAAAACTGCCGGAACTACTGAATCCATAGTCGAATGCTTGACAATATTCTCATTGCACTACTGAAGTCTCTCAGCTCAGGCAGACAAATTTCCTTACCTCGCGTATTAAAAGGAGGGTAAACTCGCATTTCACATACGCACTGCAGATACTTCCTGATACTGTAACCCCATTTCACTTCCACCCACAACCCCACAGCACCTGTAACCCCCAAGGGACGTGCGTGACGTACTTCTGGCAGAAATGACGAGCTGTTGGCAATAATGCCCTTGGACTCAAGGTAAGCATAAAAGACAGCCACTTGAGTTTCTTATCGCTGGTTTATCACAGTCATGGGCCGACACAAGCACAAAAACTGCTGCATTTCAAATATTGTGAACAATTATGTTGCCACGATGATTTATGGAGGCAGGGAGGGGGAGTAGCCAGTGATCTTTGTTGATATGTGTTAAGATCGAACAGCGTGGGCGGAAATTGTTTGGTCTACAAGTGAAGGGTTCCTGGTGAAGTATCAGGAGTGTGGGTGGCGTTCTTTAAGCAACTCACGGACGGACAGAGACACGGACGGTTGGGGACACGGACGGACGGATGGACTGACCACACCCTCCTTCATTAAAATTTCGACCTTGTATTGCTGGACTTGTACAGTGTCTCCCCGGTGATACCTGTTGGCTCCGGTGGGGGGTCACTTCCGGCGTCCACCGCAGCTGCGCTCTTTGCCAATGACACAAGTGGTAGCAGCGGTGGTTGCGACGACGGTGAAAGTTGTGGTGGTGGCGGTGGTGGTGGTGGTGACGGTGGCGGTGGTGGTGGTGGTGGTGGTAGTGGTGGTGGTAGTGGTGGTGGTGGCGGTGGTGGTGGTGGTGACGGTGGCGGTGGTGGTGGTGGTGGTGGTAGTGGTGGTGGTAGTGGTGGTGGTGGTGGTGGTGGTGGTGATGGTGGTGGCGGTGGTGGAAGTGGTGGTGGCGGTGGTTGCGACGACGGTGAAAGTTGTGGTGGTGGTGGTGGAGGTGGTGGTGGAGGTGGTGGTGGCGGTGGTTGCGACGACGGTGAAAGTTGTGGTGGTGGTGGTGGAGGTGGTGGTGGAGGTGGTGGTGGAGGTGGTGGTGGCGGTGGTGGTGGTGGTGACGGTGGCGGTGGTGGTGGTGGTGGTGTTAGTGGTGGTGGTAGTGGTGGTGGTGGTGGTGATGGTGGTGGCGGTGGTGGAAGTGGTGGTGGCGGTGGTTGCGACGACGGTGAAAGTTGTGGTGGTGGTGGTGGAGGTGGTGGTGGCGTTGGTGGTGGCGGTGGTGGTGATGGTGGTGGCGGTGGTGGAAGTGGTGGTGGCGGTGGTGGTGGTGGCGGTGGTGGCGGTGGTGGTGGTAGTGGTGGCGGTGGTGGTGGTGGTGGCGGCGGCGGTGGCGTTGGTGGTGGCGGTGGTGGTGGTGGTGATGGTGGTGGCGGTGGTGGAAGTGGTGGTGGCGGTGGTGGTGATGGCGGTGGTGGCGGTGGTGGTGGTAGTGGTGGTGGTGTCGGTGGTGGTGGTGGTGGTGGGGGTGGTGGTGGTGATGGTGGTGGTGGTGGCGGTGGTGGCGGTGGTGGTGGCAGTGGTGGTGGTGGTGTTAGCGGTGGTGTTGGCGGCGGTGGTGGTGGTGGTGGTGGCGGTGTTGGTGGTGGCGGTGGTGGTGGTAGTGGTGGCGGTGGCGGTGGTGGTGGCGGTGGTGGTGGTGGCGGTGGTGGTGGTAGTGGTAGTGGTGGCGGTGGTGGTGGTGGCGGTGGTGGTGGCGGTGGTGGTGGCGGTGGTGGCGGTGGTGGTGGTGGTGGTGGTGGTGGCGGTGGTGGTGGCGGTGGTGGCGGTGGTGGCGGTGGTTGTGGTGGTGGTGGTGGCGGTGGTGGTGGTAGTGGTAGTGGTGGCGGTGGTGGTGGTGGCGGTGGTGGTGGTGGTGGTGGTGGTGGCGGTGGTGGCGGTGGTGGTGGTGGTGGTGGTGGTGGCGGTGGTAGCGGTGGTACCCACAACTCGGTGAGAAACACTCAGTCCACCGGAAGTTGCGGCTATGCTTGCAATATTGCGCGTTTCTACGGAGCCGACTGCTGTTCACGTTGTTAGCGGCGCCCTTATTGTTTCTCGTGAACTCACCGAAGGCTTTCCCCCCTCTCCCTCCCCTTCCCCACATCCCCCAACACACAACCCCCCCCCCCTACACACACCACCGACTTCGATGTACAAAGTATTCTTCACTTCTTCCTGATGCAAGTTTTCCATTATCTTTATCCCAAATCTGATCTTACCTCTCTCACTAGATGAGCTAACTACTACACTAACTTATCGTAGTGGTTAGGACCAAACCATTACACCAACTTAGTGTAGTGGTTAGGACCCAACCATTACACTAACTTAGTGTAGTGGTTAGGACCCAACCATTGCACTAACTTATCGTAGAGGTTAGGACCCAACCATTACACTAACTTATTGTAGTGGTTAGGACCCAACTATTACACTAACTTAGTGTAGTGGTTAGGACCCAACCATTACACTAACTTAGTGTAGTGGTTAGGACCCAACCATTACACTAACTTAGTGTAGTGGTTAGGACCCAACCATTACACTAACTTATCGTAGTGGTTAGGACCCAACCATTACACTAACTTGGTTTAATAGGTTCTTGACCAAGCCCTGTATGTGTTACCTGGAAGGCTGACGGAGAGAGGTCTTCCTTGTGTGTGTTGACGAGTGTATTGGAGGAGGAGGAGAAGCAACGAAGCCACGAACAGGCGACACAGACGCGAAACAGTGTAAAAGTCTTTGTTGCAAAAGAAACGTTTCGCTCAAGGCGAGTTTATTAGATCGTGAGTGTGTTTAATGAAGCTCTCCTCGGGCGAGGTGTTCTTATGATAAGCAAAACTTTCTTATAATGAGAGAAACGTTCTGTACGCTTCACGTGCCTTTTTGTGCAGCGTTACTGACTCTCACAGAATCAGTGAAGTATTGTATTTACGAGTAGACGAATATATATTATTGCTGCTACTACTATTGCTACTACTACTACTACTATTAAAAATACTATTATTATTACTACTACTATTACTTTTACTAGTACTATTGCTACTACTATTACTACTACTATTATTACTGCTACTACTACTGCTGCTACTGCTATTGCTACTACTACTACTGCTACTGCTACTGCTACTACTACTACTACTGCTGCTGCTGCTGCTACTACTAATACTGCTGCTGGTGCTGCTGCTGCTGCTGCTGGTGCTGCTGCTCCTGGTGCGGCTGTTGCTGTTGCTGCTGTTTTGAAGAGCACCACGACTGCAGTGGTAATCAATATTCTGAAATATTTTTTATATTCCGTCTTATTATTTATCCTGGTGGATGACATAGAAGTGTTCAAAATAATGTAGAATATAATTTGCTGTAGAGAGCAGCAGTCGCCACTTGTTCAGGGGAATGGGTTGATGGAGGAGGGTAAGGGACATGGGGAAAGATGAGGGGAAATTAAATAAGAGAGATTGGGGAGGGGTGGAGATTGGGAGAGGCAGAGACTGGGTGAGAATGATTCGGGAAGGAGGAAGAATGGAGGATGTGAGGGGGGGGAAGAAGTTGAGTGGGGGAGGGGGTAATAGGAAAGCAGGGTGGAGGGAGGGGATGGATGGAAGGGGGGGACAGGAACACTCCCTCCAGCACCGCCTCAGGCAACCACTGTCTTGGCCTTCTAACACGCAAACACACGCTCAGGAAGTTCACGGTATGTACACACACACACACATTTACTGGAGAGTGATGTAGTGGAGGCAGGATCTATACATAACTTTAAGAAGAGATACGATAAAGCTCATTGAGCAGAGTGAGAGTGGACCTAGTAGTGACCAGCGAAGAGGCGGGGCCAGAAGCTGTGAATCTACCCCTGCAACACAAATAGGTGAGTACACACACACACACACACGGAAATGCTACAAATTATTCTAGAGAAACTGTAGGATTGGTCATACAAGTTTACCCACCCCTCTTCCTCACTCACCTCCTCCTCCTCCTCAATAACTTCCTTCATCCTCATCCTTTGATGTTTCCTCTCTTCATCCTACCCTACTCTAACTCTTCCTTTACTCTCCATCCCCGATTCTCCAGTCCCCTCCTATCTATCCTGACCACAGTTCTTCTTTATCTCTCACAACCATCCTCTCTCTCTCTAAACCTTACCCTTAACCTCTGAATACACCCTTCCGTCCCCACGACCCGTGCCTCGGGGGAACGCCTCCAGAATAACGCCTTAGAGGAATGCCTCGGGGGAACGCCTCAGGGAACGTTTGGAAAAGAACGCATTGTGGAGGAAGTGCTTGGGGAACGAGGGGATGGGGGGGGGGGCGTAAAGGAAGCACCGTGGAAGGGTGAGTAGACACGAGAGAGAACAACCTTGGAAGGGTAAAAAGTCAGATTTGGGGAATGTCTTGTGTAACAAGAAATCGGATTTTGGGGAATTCTTTGTTGAACAAGAAGTCAGATTTAGGGAATGTCTTGGGGAACAAGATGTCTGATTTGGTGATTGCCTTGGGGAACAAGAAATCAGATTTGGGAATGTCTTGTGGAACAAGAAGTCAGATTTGGGGAATGCCTTGTGGAACAAGAAGTCAGGTTTGAGGAATGCCTTGATCAACAAGAAGCCAGGTTTGGGGAATGCCTTGATCAACAAGAAGTCAGGTTTGGGGAATGCCTTGATCAACAAGAAGTCAGGTTTGAGGAATGCCTTGATCAACAAGAAGTCAGGTTTGGGGAATGCCTTGATCAACAAGAAGTCAGGTTTGGGGAATGCCTTGATCAACAAGAAGTCAGGTTTGGGGAATGCCCTAAAGGGACAAGGCGTGAGGCTGGAGGAATGTCCTAATCGGAGAACCTTGTTAGACTTGGGAAGTATCGTTGAAGGTGGAATGTTTGAGGGATCTTGGTCCACCAGTGTAAGACATCCAGGTGAGAAGTGAGGGAATATAAGACTGAGGATAAGAACACATGAGGGATGAATGAAGAGGACACTGGGGGAAAGAAGTCTCAAGAGGAAAATAAAGACCTGGCGGGGGGGGGGTTAGTGCCTGGGGTGCGAGAGGGATGATACGGTGTTTACCTACCTGGAGTCTACATAGAGTGTACATGGAGCCTCCCTGGAGCCTACCTGGAGTCTACCTGGAATCTACCTAAAATCTATCTGGAGTCTACCTGGAGTCATCCTGGAGTCTACCTGGAGTCCACTTGGAGTTCACCTGGAGTCCACCTGTAGTCTGCCTGGAATCTACCTGGAGCCTACCCAGAATCTACCTGAAACCTACCTGGAGTCTACCTGGAATCTACCTAAAATCTATCTGGAGTCTACCTGGAGTCATCCTGGAGTCTACCTGGAGTCCACTTGGAGTTCACCTGGAGTCCACCTGTAGTCTGCCTGGAATCTACCTGGAGCCTACCCAGAATCTACCTGAAGCCTACCTGGAGCCTACCTGGAGTCTACCTGGAATCTACCTAAAATCTATCTGGAGTCTACCTGGAGTCTACCTGGAGTCATCCTGGAGTTTACCTGGAGTCCACTTGGAGTTCACCTGGAGTCCACCTGTAGTCTGCCTGGAGTCTACCTGGAGTCTACCCGGAGCCTACCCAGAATCTACCTGAAGCCTACCTGGAGCCTACCTGGAGTCTACCTGGAGGGTAGTCCGGGGGTCAACGCCCCCCGCTGCCCGATCCACGACCATGCCTCGATGTGAATCAGAGCCTGATCAACCAGGCTGTTACTGCTGGCCACACGCAGTCCAACATACGAACCCCAGCCCGGCTCTTCAGGTGCTGACTTTAGGTATCAGTGCAGTTTCCCCACGAAGAGAGCCAAGGGTCTTGAAGACAGCCAGGGGTGAGAAACACATTTTACAATTTACAATGAGTTGACACAATGAGTTGACACAATAAGATCATTTGGCAATATGCTTTAATATAATTTACAGAAACAAAACAATAACTCCCGCAACAATAAATACGCTCGTATAGGTTATAAATATTAACCATCAATTAAAATAGTCTGTCAGATTCTTTTAGCATTTCAAGGAATCTCCCTCCCAAATTTCTATGAAGTCATTAGAGGTGTCCAATTACTTATATAAATAGACTGACTCCCGTAATATAGAATGTTAATCTGGTTCATTTCTTCATGGTGGTTATGTATATTTTCTATCCTTAATGTGAAGGATCGTGGGGTAGGAGCATGGAGACACCTTCTGCCCCTGTTCACTTAGCGGTGAATAGGTACCTGGGTGTTAGCTAACTAGTGTGGGTCGCATCCTGGGGACAAAATTAACCTAATTTGCTCGAAATGTTCTTCATAACTAGCGGCTTTTTATATAGTATGTCACTGATGTCAGCTATGGTCTGTATAAGTTGTATCATGTACTTGTAGAGATAGAATAAAGGAGCATGGTGGGAGGAGTATTAGAAGAACCTGAGGAGGAACCTGGGGAAGGAACCTGGGGAGGAACCTGGGGAGGAACCTAGGGGGAACCTGGGGGGAACCTGGGGAGGAACCTGGGGTTCCGCGTGGAGGGAGATACTAGGGAATAGGAACACTGAAGCTTGAAAAAGGAGCCTGGGGAGGAACCTAGGAAGGAACCAGGGGAGGAACCTGGGGAGGAACCTGGGGAACGAACCTGGGGTAGGAAGCTGGGGAGGAACCTGAGGGAAGAACCTGGGGAAGAGCCTTGGGCAATAGTCACGTCTTGCCCATGCACCGGAAGTTGTCTGGAACAGTCCCCACCTCAACGGCCTCAGGAATTGCTAAGACACATAGGTAACAGTTAGGTATCTTTATATTAAAATATATATAGTAGTTAGACTGTTGGGTTTAGTCCTGACTCTTTCTCTTCTACTTTAGCTCTTCCTCTCACCGGCTATTCTTCTTCTGTCCCCACTTCCCCCTCGCCCCTAGTGGGTCCTTACCTGAGAGTCTGAACTAACTAACTATCTTTATTCCGAAGCGTTTCGCCTACACAGTAGGCTTCTTCAGTCGTGTACAGAAAGTTGGCAGGAACAATAGAGATGTGAAGACGATGTAATCAGTCCATCACCCTCGAAGACGTAGTTTTGAGGTGATCAGTCCCTCAGACTGAGTGATTGACCACTGGATGAGGGAAGAGAGAGTGAGGGACAGCAAGGAAGGAAGGGAGGGAGGGAGGGAAGGAGGGGCACCTGGTAAGGTATGGGAGGGAGTAGGTGAGAGGGGAGGAAAGTGGGAGTGATAGGGAGACTGGCTGGGGATGTGGTAGGATAACATGGGTGAGAGGGGATTACAGGAGTGATAATGGGGGGGAGGTTGCAGTGGTACATTGTATTGATCATTATCTTGACCTGACCCCATCCCACCTCATTCTCATATTCTTAGGGAAGCTCTAAACCCATTGGGGGCCCCAATTAGATATAGGGAACAGAACACAATCTAATGTGATCAAATACGACCACAAGAACACACCCCAGGGAAATAATAAATTCTAACTGGATAAATGTAAATTTAGAAATGATATAGAAACGGCAGCGGCATATCCTATTCATTTAATTTAAAAGAAAGGTGTCTAGCAAAAATTTTTGGACAAACCGCTTACCTGAAGTCGCTTCCGGAGGTCACTGTCCCCGCGGCCTCGTCCCAAACCAGGCCCGTCAACAAGCGCAGAACAAACTTTAATATCATAACAATAAGTTAAATGACTTGTGTTAGATGAAAAAAAATATATATTGTATTGGTCATTCCAAGAAGTTTATTGACACCAAAAAATCGCCGAGTACCCTAAAGGTATCTTTGTAAGGATGAAATCCAAATTGTAATGAAAATCCGAAAGTCATAAGCAGGTGTGTGTAGGGTGTGTGTGTGTGTGTGTGTGTGTGTGTGTGTGTGTGTGTGTGTGTGTGTGTGTGTGTGTGTGTGTGTGTGTGTGTGTGTGTGTGTGTACGTACGAGTCTCGGTTTATAGCATATCATCTAGGGAAAATGTACACGAATGCATCCTTTTAGGACAGTTTTACTGAAGACGTTTCCATCCTTGGGCCAAAATCCCTTCATATACAAGGTTCAAGGAATAATGACCGAAATGTCTTCGATAAAAGAGTCCCAAGAGGACGCATTCCAGTCCATTTCCATCAAGATGTCGACAATCATTTGTCTTCTCACTACTCTATCGTCTCTGAGTGTCAATTATTTTAAGGGAAAGCTAGAAGGGAGGGAGGAAGGAAGGAAGAAGGGTTGAAAGAGGGACGAACACCGGAGGAAATGAAGGAGGGAGGGAGGGATTAAAGAGAGATGTACTCGCTAGGAGGGCAAAAATTAGCATAGTATACCCCCTGGCGTGCAGGTAATGGATCCACAGCCGGAAACGTACTTATGCCCTCACTTCTTATGTTGTCCGAGTCAGCTCACTGTGATACATGCTGAGCCATGTGTCCTCTCCCCATCCCCCTAGCCTACTTCTGCTCCTAGCTACTGGTTCATGCTTCACCTAGCCACAGCTTGCTTCTGCTGGTGCTAGGGACAGGTGTCCCCCGAGGGCAGGCCATTCTGTACAGAGATCGAGGTTACTTAATAACATGATGGCGGAGCCCCGGGCAACTAATAAGATATAAAAACAAAACACCAGAGTGTAGTGAGGTGAGTAGTACAGGTGTGCAGCCTAACCTACCTAGTTTGTTAATATATATATATATATATATATATATATATATATATATATATATATATATATATATATATATATATATATATATATATTTTTTGTATGTGTGTGTGTGTTATGGATCATTTATTTATTAGGTACAAATATGTATACAATAGTACAACATATCAAATGAGATTATGAATCTCCTCCAACTCCTGTGAAGCTGGACGCGAGTCAAGAATTCAGCAGGCATTCCCTCTCTGGATGGCCACGCTAAGACACTGGGATATGAAAGTGGCCGTCCTTCGGTCATAAGAGGTGTCAATGACCCTGGAACATAATTCCTTGAGGAAGCGTGTGCCATTCTTTCCCCATAGACTCAGGTCTCCGATCAGGGAGGTCTACCTAATACTACCTTGACATCTTTGTTCATTTTACAACCTATATATATTCTTCAAAGGACATATGAAAAACGTTTACAATTACCAAAGCATTCAATCGCAAGCCTTAGAAAGTTTGGGTAGTTCAGCGAACTTATACAAAACATAGTTTAGTCAAATTCATAAACAAATTCGTGATATCGGAGGTGGGAAATAAATCTGGGAGGCGTGTGAGCATGTTGGTCATGACGCCTGCGAGGCGAGAACTCATTACCTGGGGACCCACGGCAGACTTATGTCTTCCGGCAGCCCAAAACATCAGCGAGCCTCCTGCCGACAATTCCCTGGATTTATACTCTGATTTGTGTCATGAGAGTCTTGTTTATTCACCAAACATACACACACACACACACACACACACACACACACACACACACACACACACACACACACACACACGCACGCACCTAGCAAAACATAAAGATAACATAAATATTGATAAAATAAGCAACAGTGTTAGATTAAAGGGCTCGCGAGCAATAGAGACATTTAATACGTCTACCACAAATAATGTAAACAAAACGAGAACACAGAGAGTATATATATCATGCTCCTCGCCAAGTTTCCTTTCTATTCCATCGGTATATGAAGGTAACTTTGAAAAACTCCTGGAGGGCGAAACGTACTCGTCATAAATGTCGTATGAGTTACTTTTGTGTCCTCTTCCCTGACAAAGATACTAGTGAAAGTAAGGTAAATCTCAGTCTGGTATAAGAACCGAGAACAATTACTTGCGAGAAATGTACTAATGTGACTGAATCTTTGTACTGTTTCAAGACTCGAGTACATCCCTATTACGTGATCCAGGCCCCTCACCTGTTGCAGGACCCATATACTTTCTCTGTTGCATGATCCAGGCCCCTCACCTGTTGCAGGACCCAGCTACCTTCTTTACTGAATGATCCAGGCCCCTCACCTGTTGCAGGACCCATGTACTTTCTATGTTGCATTATCCAGGCCCCTCACCTGTTGCAGGACCCAGCTACCTTCTTTACTGAATGATCCAGGCCCCTCACCTGTTGCAGGACCCTTCTACCTTCTTTACTGAATGATCCAGGCCCCCTCACCTGTTGCAGGACCCATGTACTTTCTATGTTGCATGATCAAGGCACTTCATCTGTTGCAGGACCCAGCTACCTTCTTTACTGAATGATCCAGGCCCCTCATCTATTACAGGACCCAGTATTCAGGATCTGGCGATATTGTAGTTGATATTGTAGTCTTTATTTGCTGAAAGCTGATTATTCTACAAGTCTTAGAGGAGGATTTATGGATCAATATGATAATTCATAAGTAGTTCTTGCATGATCCAAACCCGTCATCTGTTGCAGGATCCAAATACCTTCTCTATTTCATGACAAGGTCCGTCGTCTATGAATCTCTTTATTTTTATAAAAACAATCACCAGATCAGATTTAAAATCCTTTCAGTGGAGATTTATGCTTGTCAGCCACCTCTTCTTATTGTATAAAAATTTTTCCATATTGTGTAAACCAACATTCCTTTACTAATTCCTAAACAAGTGTCTCTTTACTAGCGTCTTAAGTAGTGTTTCTTATTGTAAAGAAAAAGATCTCACCCCTATTGTTTTAGCCGGTATTTCTTCCCTATTGCGACGACCAGCGTCCCTTCCCTGTTATATATCACACCTTGTCTGTGTACTTATATAACCTATCCTTCTATTGCATTACCCATTTTCATCTATTAAACGACCCATCGTCATCATTGTATTTATCTCCGCATTCTTCTCTATTGTATCTGTATTACTTATCACTACCATAATGTATAACCAAGAATGATTCAAGTATTTAACAACAAAGTAACAGCAGACACTGAGGCGGTTTGTGTCCCTCAGCTGCCTAACTCTTTGTTAACAATGAAACAACAGATTTATAAATAGTCTCTTTCACTTTACAATTCAATCCAATGTTAATTAACGGGTAATATCAAACCTCTAACCAGTTTGCTTTACTATGCAATCTAATCTTCTTTTTGTGTTTGCAACTGCTAAATAAGCCACCATGGGCCCAAAGAAAGCTCCTAGTGCCAGCCCTTTGGTAAAGAAAGTGAGAAACAAGATAGAATTAAAGAAAGAAATAACAAGGAGACAATACTGCACAAGTTTACAATACTGTCTGCGAAATCATTCGAAGATTTTTCTAAATAAAGCTTATTTTTTTCCCTTGAAGCTTAGCAGGGAACCTGGGGCAGGGTTGCAAGCTTAGAGCGGGCCTTGGTCTGGCGTCTACACACAACTGGCTGTAACGGCCAGCTTGCTTCAACTTCCTGTGTATTACGGTCATTATTATTATTATGGTGTTCCCCACATGGCAGTGACCCGAGCAGTGTTCTCACAGCAGGGGGCTGGTTGGCTGGGGGCTGGTTGGCTGGGGGCTGGTTGGCTGGGGGCTGGTTGGCTGGCTGGCTAGGGGGCTGGCTGACTGGCTGGGACGCTGGCTGATGGTAGCAGCCCCCGGCCAATCCAAGCTTGTTTTCTCTACAGTGATTGTTGCAACACGTCCACCTTGTTTTACCTCAAGTCCTCTACCGTCCTCACCAACACTCATCCTGCTATAAAACCACCTAAATATGGGATGGAAATCTTCAGCTCAAGATCTTTCACACGTCTCCGTGCGTCATCAGGAGCTATGCAATATTGCAAGAGTAGCAACAGGTGGACTGAGGGGAAGTATTCTCAGAGGAAAGGTAGAGCGTATTTATCTTTGTTAATGATTAAATAGCTATTAAATGATCTTGTATATAGCAGCCTTAAACCCTGAACACCTAACCTAACCAGGTGCTGTTACGCCTGTCTCTATACTTATTGCATTTTTTTAATTTTTGTTTTAACGTTGTCTTTAGGGCATTCCTCTGAGTTGGCCCGACCTAACACGACCTGAAATAAAGTGTAACAGGAGCAGATCGTTGTTTAAGTAGCTTACCTCTCGTCCTCTCCAGTACAGAGGATTTGTACACCAAGTAAGACCTCCTAAGCACGAAATTTGTAGCTAAGATAAATGTTATCAGCGTTGATGACAGCTCAGCCGTGAAAGAGCGCAAGGAACGTAATAGGGCAATTTCGAAATTCATTTGTCATTCGTGACAGGAATATGCAGCACGTAAACGCCATCATCAATAAACTGGAAGTTCTTAAAAAACAGGTAGCTGCTTTGAAAGTGTCTTTCAGCGAACCCAACGAGCAGGTTACCTGACCATCAGCGGAGTGTAAGTATATTCAGGTGTACACAAATACAGTTACATAGATTATCATACATAGCAGCATATGTGTAGAGAGCCTAGGATAACCCAGAAAAGTCAGACAGAGTGACTTATTTCCATTGTGGGTCCTAACCAGGGAACCTAACCTGACACAGCTGTTATGACGCCTTCTTAGATTACATGACCTGACCTGTCTCCATGCCAATGTAAACCATGATAATGGCAATGATAGTCTTTATGTCTATAAAGTATAGTATAAAGTATAATATACAACATTGTCATTATTTATACAATGCCCCTAGTTACGCAGGGTATTTCGGGCCTCTTCAGAATTACTTTATATCTACTAACCTATTATTTAATTAGGTTAGTTTACTAGAATGCTGTGACTTGCAATCTTTGACACTGTATAAATAACAGGTTGATATAACATTTGCAGTATACCTGGGAGTATATCTGGAGGGTGTTCCGGGGGTCAACGCCCCCGCGCCCCGACCCATGACCAGTGGTGACTGATGAACTAACTATAATATTCTTGGTTAATACGTAAGCTGAAATATATTGGCCTAAGAGCAGTAAACATTGTTTTCCTGTGTGTGTCAGTGGCTTCTGTCTCACGAACAAGTTGTTTTCTCGTGTTTTTGATAAACGATTTCATACTCAGATACCTAGAATTTGCGTTTTCTGACGATTTTTTACATATCTTAACTTGGCGAGAGCTTATTGGTCTTGGCAGACAGTCTCATGTGAACCAGAAGCATCAGTACACTAGCGCAAGAACCTGTGCCGATAGAACAAGAACTAGTACTGGCATACTTATTCTGGTATCATCAACAGCTTTAATACCAGCATCTAATGCTAGCTCTGCTAGCACAACACGAAAGTAACCATCGTCACCAACACCACTAGCATCAACGCAATTAGCATCAACACCACTAACACCATCGCAATTAGCATTAACACCACAAGCACCAACACCACTAGTACCAACACCACTAGCACCAACACCACTAGCACCAACACCACCAGCACCAACACCACTAGCACCAACCCTACTAGTACCAACACCACTAGCACCAACACCACTAGCACCAACACAACCAGCACCAACACAACTAGCACCAACACTAAAACAACCATCACCACTAACACTAGCATCCAACACCAATAAGTACCAGCATCGTGATCAACACCAGCAGCAACACCATGAACCTCAACACTAACTGACCCCAACACCAGCAGCTCCGACACCAAAAACACCAACACACCTTCAACAGCACAAAAGCATCGTCAGCAGCACCAGCAACACTCCCCCTCAGGAAGAACCGTGTCAACTCCACCATCACACTTCCCCAACACCCACCGATTCTCTGCTCCAGCACTTCCTTCTTCAACAATTATTCGGACTGCTGCCTCACCCTTAGCACCTTCTCCTTTTCCAAAGGAGCTTGCTCCCTCTACCCACTCCCCTCTCACTCTCTCTCTCTCTCTGCCCTCTCTCATCCTCAGTACCTCCCTCTTCCCTAAGCTCCCCTTTTATCTAACCCATGATCATCCAAGGGCTTATCCAACCCATGCCATATTCTCTCCCTGATCCAGTACCTGCACCACTTTCCCCAGAATCTTTGTTTTTCCCCACCCACTGTTCCATAATCTCCCCGGGGTCTCTACACTTCCTTGACCCATAATTTCCTCTAATCTCCATTTCCCCGGCGCCATAATCTCCCTTGCTTTCCTTAACCACTGCTCCTTAATCTCTTGAGATCTCTTCTTACCACTTCCCCATAATCCCCCATAATCATTGATCAATAACCTCCCCAAATCTTCCTTCCCCATTGCCCAATAAACTACCAATATCTTTCCTCTCTAGTGGAATATAATCTCTGAATCTCTCTCCATTGGCCCGTTCTCTCCCCGGGTCTCTTCTCCCTACTGTTCAATAATCTCCTGTGCCATCATTTATCCGGGTGCCCATACCCCGGGGCACCCAGGTGGGCGTGGTCTGTGTGTGGCCTGCTGTGCTGGTCCAGATTAAGTGCATTGTTTACCCCAGGGCACCCGTACTAACCTAATTGTACTCACCTAATTGTGGTTGCAGGGGTCCGAGACTCAGCTCCTGGCCCCGCCTCTTCGCTGTCCGTTACTGGGTCTCTGCTCTCCCTGCTCCGTGAGCTTTATCATACCTTGTCTTAAAACTATGTATGGTTCCTGCCTCCACTATATCGTTCGCTAGACTATTCCACTTCCTGACTGCTCTATGGCTGAAGAAATGCTTCCTAACATCCCTTTGACTCATCTGAGTCTTCAGCTTCCAGTTGTGCCCCCTTGTTTCTGTGTTCCCTCTCTGGAACATCCTGTCACTATCTACCTTGTCGATTCCCCGCAGTATTTTGTATGTCGCTATCATATCTCCTCTAACCCTTCTGTCCTCCAGTGTTGCTAGTCCTATTTCTCTCAACCTTTCTTCATAGGACAGTCCCCTGAGTTGTGGAACTAACCTTGTCGCAAACCTTTGCACTTTCTCTAATTTCTTGACGTGCTTGACCAGGTGTGGGTTCCAGACTGGTGTGTATGTGTGTGTGTGTGTGTGTGTGTGTGTGTGTGTGTGTGTGTGTGTTGTGTGTAAGGTAGAGACAAGGGAGACAGGTAAAGGACAGATAAATACACAAACAAGGCAGAATGTTCCACTGCAACATAACTGTCAAGATATGATAGGTGGCGACCTTAAGCTACACCAAATCAGAGGGACGTGGTGAGCTTTTTCCAGTTTTATTTCTGAAAAACATTGAGAAATTTCCCACACATATCTGTGGCCCCTCCCTTGAACCAACCTGAAGACATATATATATATATGATATATATATATATATATATATATATATATATATATATATATATATATATATATACACATATATATATATGTATATATATTTTATATATATATATATATATATATATATATATATATATATATATATATATATATATATATATATAAAACAGATTTTCTCCTGTCGGTGGAAGATAAAATGAGAAATAAACTGGTCTGGGGAAGATCAGGCTCCAACATCTCCAGGGCTGTGATTATAGATTGGCAGAGACATTCACCTGATAACAGAATTCCACCTTCATGTCGACATTAGACTATTATCGCTACCAGCGGTTAGGAAAAGCTTGGCCTTTCAGTGCATTTAGCTTTTAAAATGCAAGTCACGAACCCAGACAGTCAACCCCCCGTATCTAGCTGCAAGAAATGTGTCAAAGCTGTCACAGGTAACTCTAAGAGATTAAGAGATTATATCTTCCTTAAATCCCAAGACAAAGAAGAGGCTATCGAGCCTATAACGCCCAGTTACCTAATCTGCTGTGCACAGGGTAAATAATCCTCTTTCTGAAAGAATGAAACCGCAAAAAAAGAGACAAGTGATGGTAAACCTATGTACGTCACTTGACAATCACTGGGAAAAAATAAATTTGTTTATCCCTCCACTATTTGGCACTGACCCTATTTGGCACCGGTCAGTCACTCGATGAATCCTGGAGACGTGTATCTGTACCGGATGGAGCACGGTGACCAGTTACAGCGTATTACCAATAACAAGACTACCTTGAAAGTGAATCCTTTATAGTTAGACATACCATCAACTGCAGCATACATCAACAGTGAGAACTTGGTTCCTTGATATGGAATGTATCAAGGAACTTCACCTCATCCTCGATTCTCATGCCCATGTAGATGGCCTCACTAGCATATGCTTATACACAGAAGGAAAAGCCTACTACCCTCAGGGACATCTATCAAATTGCTGCCATTGATGGTACATTACATTTACTCTATATAAAAACCTAAATTATGCCAGTAAGCTGTCCTCCTAACGCCAACGCCTATATTATTTATATACCGATTATAGTATGCTATTATACCAATAAGTATAATAATTAATGAAGGGAAGACTGCTTTGCAGCGCGGGAAGAAAACATGAAGTGATTTTCTTTGATGAATAAACAATACGTCAAAAATTATACGTTTGCATTTTAATGTCACGGTTAAAGGAGAACTGACGTATGTTTGGGAAGATGAGATGTGTCCGGACAACATAATGTTACTACTGGAGTTGTTGCAGGAATGAATGGTGATCTTACCGCCCACCCATGAAATTTATATCCTTTTGGATAAATGTGGCTCTACAGTGATTTTTTAAGACTCTTTTGGGTAACATTGCATGCAAGACATCAAAGAAAATCACATTGTTATGGTGTGTCTCCTATCTGCCCAATAACAGAGGCTGTATAACCTTTCATGGAAGAATTTTCTCTCTCTCTTTTTTTGAGAAAGGGATTAGTTATCCCTTACAATCGTCGACTTCTGGACATGATAATTGTAATCACCGTCTTAAGGAAATTCGGCTCTCGCCTTGACCCGGCCTATTTGAAGATGGTTTCAAAGGTCACTGTCAATTTCGTGTAACTGGTTGGCTTACGGTGGTAATCTCTTTTGCTGTCATTTCCCTCTGCCGGTGGTAATCTGTGGGGCTGTCACTTCCCTCTACTGGTGGCAATCTGTGGGCTGTCACTTCCCTCTGCCGGTGGTAATCTGTGGGGCTGTCACTTCCCTCTACTGGTGGTAATCTGTGGGGCTGTCACTTCCCTCTACTGGTGGCAATCTGTGGGGCTGTCACTTCCCTCTACTGGTGGTAATCTGTGGGGCTGTCACTTCCCTCTACTGGCGGTAATCTGTGGGGCTGTCACTTCCTACTGTGAATCTGTGGGCTGTCTTTCACTGGTGGTAATCTGTGGGCTGTCATTTCCCCTGTGACTGCTGGTGTGGTGGTAACTGTGGGGCTGTCACTTCCCTGTGACTGCGTGGTGTGTGGTGGTAATCTGTGGGGCTGTCACTTCCCTGTCACTGCGTGGTGTGTGTGGTAATCTGTGGGGCTGTCACTTCCTGTCACTGCGTGGTGTGTGGTGGTAATCTGTGGGGCTGTCACTTCCCTGTACTGCGTGGTGTGTGTGTAATCTGTGGGGCTGTCACTTCCCTGCTGCTGGTGTGGTGGTAATCTGTGGGGCTGTACTTCCTTACTGGTGTTTTAATCTGTGGGCTGCACTTCCCTGTGACTGCGTGGTGTGTGGTGGTAATCTGTGGGGCTGTCACTTCCCTGTCACTGCGTGGTGTGTGGTGGTAATCTGAGGGGCTGCTACTTCCCTGTGACTGCGTGGTGTGTGGTGTAACCTGAGGGGCTGTCACTTCCCTGTGACTGCGTGGTGTGTGGTGGTAATCTGTGGGGCTGTCACTTCCCTGTGACTGCGTGGTGTGTGGTGGTAATCTGAGGGGCTGTGACTGCGTGGCAGTAATCTGTGGGTGTGTGAGCCGGTCTCAGCACTCCCATTCACACCGTTCTTAATTAATCGTTAGAATTTCCAAGATAGAGGAGAAAATCCCCTCCTATTCATCCCGTCTCTTTAAAAAAAAAAGAGAGAGAAAAATCCTCTGTCACCAGAGAACTCTCCTTTCCCTCTCCCCTCTATTCGCCAAAGACCACCAGCCCCGAGGCGACTCCTAGTCTTATTAACCCTCTTTTTTCCCCTCTTTCCCCTCTGTCTGGGCTGTCACTCGACCCTCAGCACGCGGCGAGCATGTGGCCAACCCAGGAGGGGAAATCGCCAGGGTTTTTAATGAATTATTGTCCCTCGTACGAGATGTTTTGAGGGGTGAGTGATGGAGGGGTTGACGGCCGATTGAGTCGTTAGTGCCTTGCAGCGACCCGGCCATAGAACCGGAGGAGCCGGTCACTCTGGCACTGTCAAGGACCCACAAATTAGCGTCGTTTGTTGATGAGTCGATTCGGCAGGGTGATTGGATCAGGGCGGCGACCAATAAACTCCCTCCGACAGACAGCAAGTGTCAATTTGGGTCCACGATAAAAAGGAAAAAAAAAGGAAAAGGAAAAAAAATTACGTCAATGTGAACTGTTCTTGACAAGTTCCATTTACAAAGGCAGAAAAATGCCCCCGAGCTTGACGCATACGTCAGTAGCATTTGTTTCTGAAGGAGAAGAGTATTGCAAAAATTTTAAATGCTACATTGGAACGATTTTTTTCATTAGGAGACTCAAGGAGGCACAGCAACATTTTAAAAGGGGTTTGTCCATCAGTGTTGAAGAAAGAATCTGTGAAGACAGTTTTTTGTTGGTTGTTATTGTTGGTGGCTGTGGATGCTGTGGTTGCTATGTATATTGTTGTGGTTGTGGATTTTGTGGTGGTTGTGGATGTTGTGGTGGTTGTGGATGTTGTGGTGGTTGTGGATGTTGTGGTGGTTGTTGATGTTGTGGTGGTTGTGAATGTTGTGGTGGTTGTGGATGTTGCGGTGGTTGTGGATGTTGCGGTGGTTGTGGATGTTGCGGTGGTTGTGGATGTTGCGGTGGTTGTGGATGTTGCGGTGGTTGTGGATGTTGCGGTGGTTGTGGATGTTGCGGTGGTTGTGGATGTGGTGGTTGGATGTTGGTGGTTGTGGATGTTGCGGTGGTTGTGGATGTTGTGGTGGTTGTAGATATTGTGGTGGTTGTGGATGTTCTGGTGGTTGTGGATGTTCTGGTGGTTGTGGATGTTGTGGTGGTTGTGGATGTTGTGGTGGTTGTGGATGTTGTGGTGGTTGTGGATGTTGTGGTGGTTGTGGATGTTGCGGTGGTTGTGGATGTTGTGGTGGTTGTGGATGTTGTGGTGGTTGTGGATGTTCTGGTGGTTGTGGATGTTGCGGTGGTTGTGGATGTTGTGGTGGTTGTGGATGTTGTGGTGGTTGTGGATGTTGTGGTGGTTGTGGATGTTGTGGTGGTTGTGGTGGTTGTGGATGTTGTGGTGGTTGTAGATATTGTGGTGGTTGTGGATGTTGTGGTGGTTGTGGATGTTCTGGTGGTTTTGGATGTTGCGGTGGTTGTGGATGTTGTGGTGGTTGTGGATGTTGTGGTGGTTGTGGATGTTGTGGTGGTTGTGGATGTTGTGGTGGTTGTCGATGCGGTTTTGTGAATGTTGTTGTTGTTGTTGCGAATTTTTATCAATTGTTCTTGAGGTCTTACACAAAGAGGATGAAACAAATATCGCAAGAAGAAACAGAGATATAGTAAGAGGAACAAAGCCCGATACTTGGAGACCTCCAGCAGACACTGGAGTTCTAACACCTCAGCCACTTGTTTGGATTATGATTCCCACCCACTGAGGAGTTTTCTAACTCGTTAACAAAACAAAAATCCATGTAGATGACCCACAAAATCCGACTAACACACACACACACACACACCTGTTTTAACTTGTAGATGGACAGGGGCAACAAGTGTGTAAGGGAAAAGGTGCCCATACGTTTCAGTGGGCTGAGGCTCCACTCAGGGACCATTTGATTGTAGGCTGAATGGATCCACTACTGAGTTGCTCGCGACGGACGTGTTTGGGGAGGAGGTGGTGGTTGTGGAAGAGGTGGTTACAGAAGAGGCGGAAGAGGAAGAGACAAAGACAAAGGAAGAGGATAGACGGCAGTAGCAGCCAGGGAGGATGAGAGGTGGTGTAGATGATGCTAATATTATATTTACAGAGAAACTCCAAATCTGTACGGGGTCACATCGCCTGGGAAATGGGAGGCAATCAAAACTGATCCAAGGGAGAGGAAGGGTAGCTCCAACTCCTTCGATCAAGAGCCCGTCGCCGGTATCAGGGTCTCAGAACGCAACCCCCTCTTGAAAGAACGAAGATTTTCACTAGAAACAGCAGCCACAGCCTGAACAGCGCCTCCACAGTTACGCATCCTCCGTCGGCGCTACCTCCGTTGGCGCTACCTCCGTCGGCGCTACCTCCGTTGGCGCTACCTCCGTCGGCGCTACCTCCGTTGGCGCTACCTCCGTCGGCGCTACCTCCGTCGGCGCTACCTCCGTCGGCGCTACCTCCGTTGGCGCTACCTCCGTTGGCGCTACCTCCGTCGGCGCTACCTCCGTTGGCGCTACCTCCGTCGGCGCTACCTCCGTCGGCGCTACCTCCGTCGGCATTACCTCCGTCGGCGCTACCTCCGTCGACGTTACCTCCGTCGGCGCTACCTCCGTCGGCGCTACCTCCGTCGGCGCTACCTCCGTCGGCGCTACCTCCGTCGGCGCTACCTCCGTTGGTGCTACCTCCGTCGGAAATATATCCGTCGTCGCCCCCGGCGTCGCTAGCTCCCGTGGTTCGACACACGAAGGCAGACATCGAAGAGCAAACGTTAGAACCCCAGCAGTGGTCTAGTCTCAGCGCGTTGAAGCCGTGAATAAAAGAATACGTGCGAAACAATGTAAGGAGAGAGGAGAGAGAATGAGAAGGGTAGAGAATACGAAGGGGAGAGAACGAGAAGGGAGGGAGAAAATGAGAAGGGTAAGGAATACGAAGGGGAGAGAACGAGAAGAGAGGGAGAAAATGAGAAGGGTAGAGAATACGAAGGGGAGAGAACGAGAAGGGAGGGAGAAAATGAGAAGGGTAGAGAATACGAAGGGGAGAGAACGAGAAGGGAGGGAGAAAATGAGAAGAGAGAATGATAGAAACGAATGAATGAGGGGGTAGTGGTGGAAGGCGGGGGTGGGGGAGACGGGGGATTACCCTCAGCCACAAAACAACGCTACCCGATCACCTCAAATTGACCAGAAACCGACAAACCCCAATTCCCTTCTCTCCCCCTCCCTCCCCTTCCCCCAAAGCTGCCACCCCTCCCTAAGTACCACTTTCATACCCCTTCTCCCCTCGTCCATCCCCTCAAATCCCATCTACGTTTGTTTTCCATTCTCCCCTGCATAGTTTTTAATCGGCCTTTTATGTCAGATAACATTAGAGCGTAGCACGCAATCTCGATGATCGTAAAGATATTTTAAAGCTTCTTATAGGAATGAAGCTCGGAATTCCTAAGAATATATATATATATATATATATATATATATATATACTCATGCGGGTTACGGTCCTGAATGACACCTCCAAATTTCCAAAACAACTTTTCCTTGTAAATTCTACGGTGCAAAAAACTAACACAGTTTATCTTGTTGTTAGGGAGGCGTGCGTGGTGAGGGCTGATGTGGCCCTGATGTCGTGCTACATACATAATATACAAGTATACATACACAGACCGGTCCGCGGGGGCGTTGACCCCCGAAACCCTCTCCAGGTATACTCCAGGTATACTGCCACTACTGAGCCGGGTTGCTGAAGCAAAGTGTATATCAACATCGGTAAATGTAAGTCACATTTCCTTACCAATGTTCAGTGGTGGTTCCTGTGGACAAAAATGATGATCACATCATGTGATGTTACATGAGGGAGAGTCCATCGTGCGGTAGGATTGTCACCATCCAGGGGACGCTAACCTTCCTACTGCAAAAAGCAAACGCATGTATCTCACACACACACACGCGCACACACACACACACACACACACACACACACACACACACACACACACACATACACACACACACACACACACACACACACAATCACACACACACTCACACCCACAAATACACATAAAAAAAACCTTGGAACATGGAGCAAAAATACTTAACATCTTTTCATTTCGTCATACAGTTATTTTTCTATTTATTATTTAACTTACACAAGCAAATACTTGCTCAGTTTCTGGTATATTCAATACTAAGATTCCTTGATACATCAAAAAGTTCTCAATAAGCGGACGAACAACAGCGGACAGTGTTCAGGAAAATAACCATTAAACTTGCTGCATATTAAACGTTAAGTTTGAGCATCGTTTGTATATATGGTAAACTTTACAAGTACTCACATGCAAGCATAATCTTGGCTACAACAACATCAGTCAGTTTACAAAGCAAACTGCTCTGTAAATGTGCTTATTTACGTTTATGTTATCATAGTGGAGCATAGATCTGCTGAGGCTTCTAGCTGCATTGCTAAGCTATTCAAATTCAATATGTATTACTCTGCTAGCTAGCAGTATTCCAATGTTGTTTTGAAATTTCTCTTTTTGCAGTGTTTTCTATGGCATTTGTACCCCCTTACCATATAAAAATTCAGTAGATATGAGGGGAAGAGTGACCAAAGGACGGGAAGAGGGATAGACGGGGAGCGTGGTGGACGGGTAGAAGGGTGGACGGGGAGAGGGATGGAGGGGAGTCGGGTTGGTAGGCAGATAAGCGCACTTCATTTCCTGGTTCTACGTACCACCACCAGAGGGTAACTGCAGATTATACCAGTGACAACTATGTCCTCAACACAGATGAGGAGGTTTACTATCATAACGGTGCCAGATGAGTATAGCAGTGCCAGATGAGGAGGTTCATCACCCCAACAGTGCCGTGATGAGGAGAAATACTCACACGTGGAAATAAGTCACTTTGATTGTTTTCGGGTTATCATAGGCAATTTACAATACGTATTATAATTGCATTTATGTCTGCCTGGGCCTATATAAACTTACTTACCTGGAAGAGGAAGTCTGCCCTCACATCACTCCAAAACTATCACAATCCCCACTACCATCACCATGCAGAGGCAGCCATCATGGCTTCACAATCATCGTCACTGTCATTTCTGTTTTTAAATCACTTTCACTGCACACAAGAACACTGCCATTCTCATCACTATCCTCACTATTTCCCTCTCCTCCCCCCACCCTGCGAATTGTTAAAGCCTTGATGTTACTACTACTACTACTACTACTACTACTACTACTACTACTACTACTAATAATAATAATAATAATAATAATAATAATAATAATAATAATAATAATAATAATCTTAATTTCTACAAGTATATGAAACATCGTATACAACCCTAGCTGACATATATGACATACTACATACAAAACCCCTTGTTATGCAGAGCATTTCGGGCAAAGTAGGTTAATTTTGTCCCCAGGATGCGACCCACACCAGTCTACTAACACCCAGGTACCTGCTAGGTGAACACAGGCAGCACGAACGCATACTTCCTCAGCAAACTAAAGAAATGTGTACAGGAGCTTGTGCAAGGTCTCTTCCAAGATACGAAATAATCCTCGAGCATACTGCACCAGGATGTAGCCTTCACCTGGGAAGAAACGGGCTTTTATTGGGACAATGTTTCGCTTTTGTAATAATGTTGGTAGAATTACCGACAATATGTTAGGTAAAAGGGCACAAGTGCAACTAATATGACATTTTATTGTGGCAACGTTTCGCTCTCCAGGAGCTTTGTCGGCTTGACAAAGCTCCTGGAGGGCGAAACGTTGCCACATAAGTTACGTTTTTACCCAACGTAGTGTCTGTATTTTTTTCCTTTATGAAGATATGTGGGGAAAAAATAAGAATTTGGGCGAAACGTGTTTTCATGCACTGGTCGGCCAGTCACTGAGACCAAGTGATAGATGGTGAGGAGGAAGAGGAAGACAGGTGAGAGGAAAGGGGTGAAGGGGAACGAGGGGGTGGTGAGGGGAGGTTGTTGAAGAGGGAGTGAGGGAGATAGTGAGAGTGAGGGAGAGGGGAAGAGGACAGTCTGAGTGAGGGGATAATTTCCTGTCGGTCAGAAGCTGTTGTTCGCCAGCCAGGGCGACTCCTGTTATCTTGCTGTTATTAACGGGTGGCCGCCACCCCCTTGCCGCCCCCTGCCGCCCGACCCCCACCTTCACCCTTGCACCGCCACCAGTGCCACCCCTTCACCCCGCTGCTCACACTTCACTCCAGCACTACCTGCTGCCGTCCACATAAAACACATCAACACCAGCTGCCGTTCACATAACACACATCAACACCAGCTGCCGTCCACACAACACACATCAACACCAGCTGCCGTCCACACTACACACATCAACACCAGCTGCCGTCCACACTACACACATCAACACCAGCTGCCGTCCACATAACACACATCAACACCAGCTGCCGTCCACACTACACACATCAACACCAGCTGCCGTCCACATAACAAACATCAACACCAGCTGCCGTCCACATAACAAACATCAACAACAGCTGCCGCCCACACTACACACATCAACACCAGCTGCCGTCCACACTACACACATCAACACCAGCTGCCGTCCACACTACACACATCAACACCAGCTGCCGTCTACACTACACACATCAACTCCAGCTGCCGTCCACACTACACACATCAACTCCAGCTGCCGTCCACACTACACACATCAACACCAGCTGCCGTCCACACTACACACATCAACACCAGCTGCCGTCCACACTACACACATCAACACCAGCTGCCGTCTACACTACACACATCAACACCAGCTGTCGTCCACACTACACACATCAACTCCAGCTGCCGTCCACACTACACACATCAACACCAGCTGCCGTCCACACTACACACATCAACACCAGCTGCCGTCCACACTACACACATAACAACAGCGCTCGAAGAATTGAATGTATTTAGGTTTGATCCGAGATTGCGTAAGGTAGCTTCAATTTCTTGGATCAAGAACACTTTTTCAACATTAATGCAATCCCCTATCTCTGAAGAGGTGGTTCGGTCATGTAGAGAGGATGGAACGAAATAGAATTACTTCGAGAGTGTATAAATCTGTAGTGGAAGGAAGGCGGGGTAGGGGTAGGCATAGGAACGGTTGGAGGAAGGAGGTAAAGGAGGTTTTGTGTGCGAGGGGCTTAGACTTCCAGCAAGCATGCGTGAGCGTGTGAGATAAGGGCGAATGGAGACAAATGTTTTTTAAGACTTGACGTGTTGTTGGAGTGTGAGCAGTGTAATGTTTATGAAGGGGTTCAGGGAAACCGGCAGGCCGGACTTGAGTCCTGGAGATGGGAAATATAGTGCCGACGGCACTTTGAAGGAGGGGTGTTAATGTTGCAGTTTTATAACTGTAGTGTAAGCGTCTCTGGCAAGACAGTGATGGAGTGAATGATGATGACTTTTTTTCTTTTTCGCGCCACCCTGCCTTGGTGGGAAGCGAACGATGTGTTAATAATAAAAAAAATATATATATATATATATATATATATATATATATATATATATATATATATATTATATATATATATATATATATATATATATGTATATGATATATATATATATATATATATATATATATATATATATATTATATATATATATATATATATATATATATATATATATATATATATATATATATATATATATATATATATATATATTAAGGGACTAGCTGGTGAAGCGTGTACAAAGGGCGGTGGTGTACATGTTCAGTGGTCCTACCCCTTCCCCACCTCACCGAGCAGAACCCCTTCCCCTTCCCTTCCCCCAACCCCCAGCAACACACTCACACACCAGTGATACCATCGACGACATTCTTTAAACCACTGACATGTGGATCCTGATAAAGTTTGCCTCAAAGAGTCTTCTCTGTAATGGAGTCTGATTCTATCTGGCAGCCCTTTTTTTTTAACGAACAATTCTCTATATTACTCCCGGCAAGAATATTCACATGCCCAGAAAAGCACACATGTATGTATCATACATAGGGAGATTCGCAACATACACATGTATAATAGGAATATTAATAAAAGCAGGGAGTCTTTTTTTTCTGAGACATGAGCTTCAATAATATCGCCGAATGATATCAGACTGAAAAGTCATGTACCCAGCCTCAACTGGCCATAAAGTTATGCTATTGGGAATTTGCTCAAGAGGATGCGTTGGGGAATGTTGTGAAGGTCAGGTTTTGTATCACCAGCCAGGGAAGGGGGAGAGTCCGTCCCTGCTATACCAGTCGGGGGAGAGGGAGAGTCTGTCCCTGCTACACCAGTCAGGGGAGGGGGGAGTTTGTCCTTGCTACACAAGTCAGGGGAGGGGGAAGGCGTTCCTGCTACACCAGTCGGAGGGAAGGAGGGAGAGTCTGTCCCTGCTAACCAGTCAGGGGAGTGGGGAGTCTGTCCTTGCTACACCAGCCAGGGGAGGGGGAGAGTCTGTCCCTGCTACACCAGTCAGGGGAGGGGAGTCTGTCCTTGCTACACCAGCCAGGGTAGGGGGAGAGTCTGTCCCTACTACACCAGCCAGGGGAGAGGGAGAGTCTGTCCCTGCTACACCAGTCAGGTGAGGGGGGAGTCTGTCCTTGCTACACCAGTCAGGGAGGGGAGTCTGTCCTTGCTACACCAGTCAGGGGGAGTCTGTCCTTGCTACACCAGCCAGGGAGGGAGAGTCTGTCCCTGCTACACCAGTCAGGGGAGGGGAGTTTGTCGTTGCTACACAAGTCAGGGGAGGGGGAAGGCGTTCCTGCTACACCAGTCAGGGGAGGGGGAGAGTCTGTCCCTGCTATACCAGTCAGGGGAGGGGAGTCTGTCCTTGCTACACCAGCCAGGGGGAGGTGGGGAGAGTCTGTCCCTGCTACACCAGCCAGGGAGAGGGAGTCTGTCCTGCTACACCAGCCAGGGAGGGGAGAGTCTGTCCCTACTACACCAGCCAGGGAGAGGGAGAGTCTGTCCCTGCTACACCAGCTCGGGGAGGGGAGTCTGTCCTGCTACACCAGTCAGGGAGGGGAGTCTGTCCTTGCTACACCAGCAGGGGGAGTCTGTCCCTGCTACACCAGCCAGGGGAGAGGGAGAGTCTGTCCCTGCTACATAAGCCAGGGGAGGGGGAGAGTCTGTCCCTACTACACCAGTCAAGGGAGGGGGAGAGTCTGTCCCTACTACACCAGCCAGGGAAGGGGAGAGTCTGTCCCAGCTACACCAGCCAGGGGAGAGGGAGAGTCTGTCCCTGCTACACCAACCGGGGAAGGGGGAGAGTCTGTCCCAGCTACACCAGCCAGGGGGGTGAGTCTGTCCCTGCTACAACAGCCAGGGGGGGGAGAGTCTGCACTTGTTACACAAGCCAGGGAAGGGGAGAGTATCTCTACTACACCAGCCAAGGAAGGGTAAGAGTCTGTCCCTGCTACACCAGCCAGGGAAGGGGAAGAGTCTGTCCCTACACCCGCCAGGGGAGGGTGAGAGTCTGTCCCTGCTACACCAGCGAGGGGAGGGGGAAGGCTGCCCCTGCTACACCAGCCAGAAGAGGGTGTTACGTTCACATGTGTGATGTTTCTCTCCTGCCCCAGCTGGCTCGTTCAGGTGTGTGTGATGTTTCTCTCCTGCCCCAGCTGGCTTGTCCAGATGAATCATGTGTCTTGCCTTTCCAACCCGGCTCATCCAGATGGGTCTGGTGCCACCTGTGGCGACTAAAGTGTATCAGACACATAATATCATGTTAGACACTGGGTGTGGGAGGTGTTGCTCGTTGCAATTAATGCAGGTCCGGTTGCGGCTGTCTGGGAGGTCTACTCAAACGATAGATATTATCCGGCTGCCAGTCACTAACCTCTAATATAATCCCGGAGAACAATAGTTACATTCTAAACCCACAGGTTCTCTTAACCTGGTGTTGGATCATTTGAGGCTTCACCTTCAGTCTATGTTCAATTATGTAGGTCGATGTTATTTTGTTTTGTCTTGCGTTATACTGATGATTCCCTTTATTAATTGTGAACTTTCGTGTGTGTGTGTGTGTGTGTGTGTGTGTGTGTGCTCACCTATTTTGTGGTTACAGGGGTCGATTCGAAGCTCCTGGTCTGGCTTCTTACTGGTCGTTACTGGATTCACTTCTTCCTAGCATCCTGAGCCCAATTATCTTGCCTGTTCTTAAAGCAACGTGTGGAGAAAGCTTCTGCCCATTTTTTTTTCCAAGCCATTTAACTTCCTCACCACCCTGACGCTGCGTTTCTATCTCCCTTGTGATTCATCTGTGTATAACTTACAACTTTCTGCTCTTGCATACCCATTTTCCGCCTCTCGAACAGTCTACCCCCTGACCTCCTTCAGAAGACATATAACAGTATAAAGGAATCCATTATAAATGCAAACACATAACAAAAAGAAGAACACTTTAACAGGTGTACCAGCCTACACGGGGAGCGTCGACCTCCCGTGTCGTTACGGAGACTCGTCTCTCTCTCTCCAGAAGAAAGATGATCAACAGAGGCTCCTTATTGTCGTAAAGGTATTACAATTCAGAATTTTACTACTAATAATAGATTCTTTGATCTTCTTCTGTGGTATTTAAACTTCCATTAACAATTCAGCGTCAAAGAACATGAGTGTTTACTCCTGCGGAGTGTCCGGAAGCTCCTGAAGAGGGTGCAGGAGTGGTCAGGCAAGTGACCACTAGAATTCAACCCCAGAAAGCGAATGATGCGAAAATTGGCGAACTGGAAAATCGGAAAATCAGAGGTGACATGATCACGACGTAAAGATTACCAAGTCATTAATATTACTGGCAGGGACTGGAGCCTAAAACGAACATGTGCTTTAAATATGTCAGGCAGTTCTTCCTTGTCTGGGTGGGTGGGGAGTAGAAAGTATTGGATGAGTAAGTGGTGGAGGTGCATAACGTAGTTTCAAGTACAGGTATGAGTGGGTTCAAGAAGCTAGGAGCCTGTAAAACCGGTCGAAGATGTAGAAGAGGCGGGGCCAGGAGCTATGAATGGACCACCGCAGCCACGACTAGCTGACAACATGCCAGACCCACCCATCCTCTCACTCAGTACAACACACAACTTACACACATGAACCTAACTCCCACCCACTCACCGACCCGCTCATACAGTCTCTCTCTCTCTCTCTCTCTCTCTCTCTCTCTCTCTCTCTCTCTCTCTCTCTCTCTCTCTCTCTCTCTCTCTCTCTCTCTCTCTCTCTCTCTCTCTCTCTCTCACCTTTTATCTCTCCTTCCTGGCCCCTCACTTTCACACAACTATTCCCTTCTCTCTCCTTCGTTCGACCGGGTCGTCGCCTCCTGATGGAACAGTGATTCCAGAGCTATCAGATGAAACACTAGACGCAGTAAAAAAAATTTAATGCTATCATAAAGATTTTACATGAAAATAAAGAAGTTTGGAATTCATCCTAGGAAATCAGAGATGGGAGAGAGAGTGACAGTAATACCCGCACTAAAAGTTCCGATACAACCCCTCGGAAACCCCTGTCGCTATGCTGTATTCATCTCCAGAGACTAACAATCTACCAGGGGATTCAAGAGTGCAACCCGAGAGGATCTTCTCTATTCACAGATGCAGGTCAACATCTAGTGGTACTGGCATTATAGCTGCAGGTCAGCATCTATTAGTGGTTCTGACATTACAGCTGCAGGTCAGCATCTCTTAGTGGTACTAGCATTATAGCTGCAGTTCAGCATCTAGTGGTATTGACATATGTTAGAAAATAAACGTAATTCAAGAATATCTTTGAAGACCGAGTAGCGAACTTTACAAGCAAGGCAGCGTAAACACACACACACACACACACACACACACACACACACACACACACACACACACACACACACACACACAACACACACACACATACACACACACACACTGCAAAATACTGTACTATTCGGAGGTTCGCGTTTTCCATGAGCAGGTGCCAGTCCCTGGCTTGCTTGCTCCCGATCCTACCTCCAAGTTCCGGACAAGGCAGCAATGGTCCTGCTATTTCAGCCGAGCCTTCAATACGGGAATGATGTCAGTTGGTTTGTTGCTATCTACGGGGCAACGTTCTCAAGGTTACCAACCTGAACCAATATCCTAGACCCCCAGAAGACGGCTATTACACCTCTGACAGGACAGCCGTCCGCAGTTTTTTCTCCCCCTGGCTGTACTTTTCTCCCCCTGATGCCTGTCAATCCCAAAACTTACATACTTCCTGAGATGCTCCCCAGCCTTCAACAGCCCGAAACTCGAGGAATACGACTCTCTCCTCAAGACCATGCTAGAGAGTGTATTGAATCTTTCCCTCGAAGATGGACAGTGGTTGCAAGCCTCACTTCCAGTCAGACTTGGGGGGCTGGGAGTACGCAAATCCTCCCAGATTGCCCTACCAGCCTTCTTATCCTCTTCCATAGCATCAAATGAGCTAATAAAACAAATTCTTCCAGACAACCTCAGTGATTCAGCAGGAATACAGGACCCTAGCTACACCAGTGCCATCACTGAATGGGAGATTCTTGCTGCTCCAACACCAAAACCTAGTGAAGAACTGGCCTACAAACAGTCAAGCTGGGACGGCCCCATCGCTGAAAAGATACTTACCAATATGCTCAGGGCCGTAACATCAGACAGGAGACTGCCCGTCTCCTAGCTGTGAGTGCACATCACTCTGGGGACTTCCTCCAAACAGTTCCCATTTCGGCCATGGGAACACGCCTGGACCCTAAGACCCTTCGTATTGCAGTGGCTCTGCGCCTTGCTGCCCTATTCACACGGAATATACGTGTATTTGCAGCGATGCGCAAGCCGACCAATATGGTCTACATGGTCTTAACTGTTCTAAAACCAAGGGTTGGCATGCAAGACACAATGAGGTCAACGACATCATAAAGAGAACCCTCGCTACAGCTGGATGCCCAGCCGAGAGAGAGCCTCGATCACTAGCAGCCAACAACACCCACAACCCAGCAAACCGCCCGACGGGATCACCATCTATCCTTGGAAGAATGGCAAGCTCTTAGCATGGGATTATACCTGTGTGTCGACACTGGCTGACACCTACATCCATCACAGTGTTGGGCGACAGGGAGGAGCTGCTGACCACAGAGAGGAGTACAAGATCGGCAAGTACAGGGACATAAGCCAACAGTATAAATTTGTCCCAGTGGGATCAGAGACCTTGGGAGCGTGGGGAAAAATGCAACACGTTTCCTTAAAGAACTGGGTTCCAGACTCATCGACACCACCAGGGACCCAAGGGCAGCCACGTTCATGTTCCAGCGTCTCAGTGTGGCCATCCAGAGGGGAAACGCATGCTGCATACTTGGCTCGCGTCCGGCTTCGGAGGAACTGGAGGAGATTCATAATCTTTGACATATTGTACCATTGTATTCATGTTTGTGTTTTCTATAAATGTATTCTGTCTATTAATAAAGCATTTATATGCATGTATGTGTGTATATAGGATGGGGTGGTAGGAGAAGTGGAATATTCAAATGGCTTCAGAAAGAAATCCAAATATTCTTCCTTGAAGCCTTTTTATCCACTTCTCCGAGGCTATGGGTCCCACAATTTGCACTAGAGGTGGACCCCATTCTATATATATATATATATATATATATATATATATATATATATATATATATATATATATATATATTATATATATATATATATATATATATATATATATATATATACGTATATTATATATATATATATACGTATATTATATATATATATATATATATATATATATATATATATATATATATATATATATATATATATATATATATATTATGGGGTCCACCTCTCTGGTGTAAATTGTGGGACCCATAGCCTCGGACAAGTGGATAAAAAGGTTTCAAGGAAGAATTTTTAGATTTCTTTCTGAAGCCATTTGAATATTCCACTTCCCCTACCCCCTTCCCCATCTTTTAATTGTGTATAAACTTTATTTCAAGACAATAGACATTGACAAAATATATTGACAAACATACAATATGGAGTAAAACAACATAGATAACAACATGTCAAATACAACAACATAGATAACAACATGTCAAATACAACAACATAGATAACAACATGTCAAATACAACAACATAGATAACAACATGTCAAATACAACAACATAGATAACAACATGTCAAATACTTCGTCCAGCTCCCCGGCAGTGGGCCGCGTGCCCAGAATGCTGCAGGCATTTCCCTCTGGATCGCAACACTGAGTCTCTGAAAGAGGAAGCTGGTCGCCCTGTGGTCCTTGGTTTCTATGATGAGTTTTTCACTCAGCTCTTTGAGAAACTTTAGAGCACACTTGCCCTATGCTCCAAGGGTCTTCGACCCTATTGGGATGAAGTTATAGAAAGGGGGAAGGCCTTCATGTTTGCGAGTCTTTTGGGTCTCCCTGTGGCTGGCAGCTCCACCCCCTTCGGCTACGTAGTATGGCAAGTATGTGTCTGCCATTGTGGCAGCACAGGTGTAGTCCCAAGCAATCTGCTTACCATCCTTCCAGGGTAGCATAGTGGCTCCATCAGGACACTTTTGACTTCCATCAGACCTCTGCACTTGGGGTTCCCGTTGAGCTGGGCAACGGGCTGTGGCGAGGCTTCTCTTTATGATGTCATTGACCTCCTCATGTATAGCATACTTCCCTTCTGATGTGTGACACACGAGACCATGAAGTCCGAATTGATCAGCCGTCGCCCTGCCGCAAATACACCTATGTTCGGTGAGTATGGGGGCGGCTAGGCGAAGCGCAACACCAATCCGAATGACCTGTGGGTCGAGTCGAGTCCCCAGAGAGGAATTGGGAACACCTAGAAGGAAATCTCCTGAGTGTGGTGCCTTCACCGCTAGGAGACGAGCTTTGTCCTTTCCTGAAGCGTTGGTGAGCATTGTGTTGGCAATTTTTTCCATGATCGGTTTGTCCCAGTGGGACTGTTTGTGCTCTCTGGGAGGAGCTGGTCTACCTGAGGAGTCTGCAAGGGTGCCCCACCGCACGGCTGCTTCAATGAACCTGGGGTCTTGAGCTTCCATCACACCTCTCAAACGTTCAGGGACAATCTTCTTGACTAATCCACAGGAGGCCAAACACGATAACAGAAATGCAGGTAAAGCTACCTGCGTTGCTTTGCGCACCCCTATACCTCCTAGTCGCACTGAGAGGGTTGCCTGCTCCCATTGCCGATCCTCTAGTGACAGATTCAGTGCCTTCTTAAAGGTTGATCTCAGGTGTGCGTCATACTCGTCAAGTGTTGGGTTGTCAAAAGAGGGTGCGCACCTCAAGAAGTAAGTGAGTCTTGCATAGTAAGACACTTTGAATATATATATATATATATATATATATATATATATATATATATATATATATATATATATATATATATATATATATATATATATATATATACAGGATCCAGATTTTGTAATTATTTTCATTAAGAAATAAAAAAAGGTTTTAACTGAGTTTCTCGTGAAAATCTGTCCAATAAACTACAGAGTGTAAGTGGAGTAAAAGAGAATAAATTTCGATGGATATTTTTACAGGTAAACACGAACGGAGATAATCGAAAGGAAATAAATAAAAGAACTATCGTAAATAAAAATGATCTATGGGGGTCCCTCAAGGATCAGTACTTGCCTCCATGGTATCTAGTTAAAAAAAAGCTTTACCGCGAAGCTCTATTGCAAAGCTCTACTGCGAAGTAGATCACAATGTTTAAATTGTTATTGTACTCACTGGGAAGTGTTAAACCCGTACTGGTCATACGTTGCCTGGTGAAGGGGAGGCAACTAAGTCTGACCCGAGGAATGGGAGGATATTCTTCTTATTCTTCTTATGATTATTATTTATTATTATTATTATTATTATTATTATTATTATTATTATTATTATTATTATTATTATTATTATTATTATTATTATTATTATTATTATTGTTGTTGTTATCACGTTAATGGGAGAGGCACTGAACTCATTGGGGTCATTCGGCTCCGGGGAAGGAATGGGAGGCATTGAGGTTCAATTCAAGGAAAGGGAGAACAGGTTCTATTTCTTAGATCCAGAAGCAGGTGCTTGCGGGGACTCCTCCCGAAGCACCTGAGGAAGACGTAGGTGATGAGGGTTAGAATCCCCACGACGCACCGTGGTTATGGTGATGGTTCAGAGGTCGTCTTGTTGCAAGGTGATCGAGCAAGTTGATTCTCTACCCCTCTCTTCTTATTAACTTTGTTGACCGGCCCTGGTAAGGAAAGGGAGGGAGAAGGATGGGGAAGGAGTGGAAAAAAAAAGGATTTCATAGGAATAGGATGAGAGGAGGAGGAGGGGGATAGGAAGGATAATTGGCCCCGGTCACTTTTGATTTCTACGTAGTATTGAATGCGTGTGATTTCTATTTTACGTGCACACGATGTCTTCTTAATCTAACTTATTCCTCCCTGGTTCTCATTCTCAGCTCTACTCTGTGTTATCATGTGCACTCCATGTTTTGCTCATACTCTCTTAGTTCACGGTCTGGTGGGGATCTTTGTATTTTAAAATAAACATTGGGTCCTCTACACGTTTTTGTTCTCCCTGTTACTGGCCGAAAGAACTCAAAACCATCTATTACTTTTTTGAGAGGTAATCTATCACAGTTTCTTAAGCAAGTTCATCTCTGTTTTAGTGAATACGACGCTGGAATCTATCGCCCTGTCGTTTGTTTTTATTTAAAAAACAAGGGGGCTTCAATGACTGAAAATTAATGTATTGCTATAAATCACTGACCTCATGTGGGGGTATTCAAGAGGGTGAATTTCCACTCGGTTAATTTGGCAGAATAGTCGTTACTATATAACCCAAAATTTGCGAAGGATGAATAAAAACCGGAAGCAATATACAAAAATGCATCTAAAAGGGAAACTGTGTATAGATAGATGTTTTCGTGATGTCCCGTCGTAACCTGTTAGCCATACTGAGTGGCTTTAAACAGTTTTAAGTGGTTGTTAACCCTGAACACGGCCGGAGGCGTGTGGCGAGCGAGGGAGAGAGAGGAAGCAGAGGACCAGGGAGGCAGTGCGAGAAGACGGGGAAGGGAGAAGATGAGCAGGACGAGGAGCAGGAGGAAAAGGAGGGGAAACACGTGGAGGAGGAGAAGGAGGATGAAGAAGAGGAATGGAGGAGGGAGGTGGTCAGTGGCCGACCAAGCCACCACGTCCGGCCGGCCTCTCCGACCATTCAACACAGCCCTACTTTACATATGGACGCCACAAAAGAAATCTTAATACTTTGTGTCAGTCCCATGTGAAATTCAATATTGCTTCACTTAGATATTTCCTGCGGTGGTGGTTGAGGGGGAGTAAGGAGGGAGGGAGGGGAGTTGAGAGGATGGTTGGGGGTGAGGGAGTTGAGAGGATGGTTGGGGGTGAGGGAGTTGAGAGGATGGTTGGGGGTGAGGGAGAGAGGGAGGACAGCAACATAAGCTTCATTAACCTTGGCATAAAACAGCTTTGTTAGACTGCTTTGTGTGTCTGTTTTCATACCTATATATATATATATATATATATATATATATATATATATATATATATATATATATATATCAATAACATACTGAGTGTTTTATTGATCAATACCACTCGTTCGTGGTTACAATAATATATATATATATATATATATATATATATATATATATATATATATATATATATATATATATATATATATATATTATATATATACCAGTTAATTGATTTAGTTGGACTTGAGTCCTGGAAATGGGAAGTACAATGCCTGCACTTTAAAGGAGGGGTCTGAGATAGTGACAGCTGGGAGGGAGTTTTCTCAGCTGTCGTATCTGAGCTCCTCTGCAAAGACAGTGATTATGTATGAGTGTGGTGAAAGTGTTGAATGATGATGAAAGTATTTTCTTTTTGGGGATTTTCTTTCTTTTTGGGTCACCCTGCCTCGGTGGGAGACGGCCGACTTGTTGAAAAAAAAAAAAAATATATATATATATATATATTTATATTTATATTAACACATCGGCCGATTCCCACCAAGGCAGGGTGGCCCGAAAAAGAAAAACTTTCATCATCATTCACTCCATCACTGTCTTGCCAGAGGGGTGCTTTACACTACAGTTATAAAACTGCAACATAAACACCCTTCCTTCAGAGTGCAGACACTGTACTTCCCATCTCCAGGACTCAAGTCTTGCTTGCCGGTTTCCCTGAATCCCTTCATAAATGTTACTTTGCTCACACTCCAACACCACGTCAAGTATTAAAAACCATTTGTCTCCATTCACTCCTATCAAATACGCTCACACATCCTTGCTGGAAGTCCAAGCCCCTCGCACACAAAACTTCCTTTACACCCCTCCCTCCAACCTTTCCTAGGCCGACCCCTACCCCGCCTTCCCTCCACTACAGATTTATACACTCTCGAAGTTATTCTGTCTCGTTCCATTCTCTCTACATGTCCGAACCACCTCAACAACCCCTCCTCAGCTCTCTGGATAATAGTTTTGGTAATCCCGCACCTCCTCCTAATTTCCAAACTCCGAATTCTCTGCATTATATTCAAACCACACATTGACCTCAGACATGACATCTCCACTGCCTCCAGCCTTCTCCTCGTTGCAACATTCATCACCCATGCTTCACACCCATATAAGAGTGTTGGTATAACTATACTCTCATACATTCCCTTCTTTACTTCCATGGGCAAAGTCCTTTGTCTCCACAGACTCCGAAGTGCTCCACTCACCCTTTTTCCCTCATCAATTCTATGATTCACCTCATCCTTCATAGACCCATCTGCTGACATGTCCACTCCCAAATATCTGAATACATTCACCTCCTCCATACTCTCTCCCTCCAATCTGATATCCAATCTTTCGTCACCTAATCTTTTTGTTATCCTCATCACCTTACTCTTTCCTATATTCACTTACAATTTTCTTCTTTTACACACCCTACCAAATTCATCCACCAACCTCTGCAACTTCTCTTCAGAATCTCCCAAAAGCACAGTGTCATCAGCAAAAAGCAACTGTGACAACTCCACTTTGTATTTAATTCTTTATCTTTAACACCACACCTCTTGCCATGACCCTCGCATTCACTTCTCTTACAACCCCATCTATAAATATATATATATATATATATATATATATATATATATATATATATATATATATATATATATATATATATATATATACATTATATATAATGTATGTGCATGTATATTATATACTGTATATTGCATTGTAAACATGTAAACATTGCCTTACATATTATTACAAAATAACAGAAGATACTTGGTACACAGTTTGTAAGTCTTAAACTGTTTCAGATTTTTTATCAAAAAACCCCGAGAATCTTTATTGTTTTCCCAACACATGAAAGATCTGGTGTGGGGGAGAGGGGAAGATCAGGTGAGGGAGAGAGGAAGATCAGGTGTGGGGGAGAGGGGAAGATCAGGTGAGGGAGAGGGGAAGATCAGGTGTGGGGGAGAGGGAAGGATCAGGTGTAGGGGAGAGAGGAGAAGATCAGGTGTGGAAGGAGAGGGGAAGATCAGGTGAGGGAGAGAGGGGAAGTAATGGATGCAGGTGGGAGGGGAAGAGGTGGGGGAGGGAGGGAGGGCAATAACGAGACTTGCACCAACTCATACCCACACCTTCCCCTCCCAACCCTTAATAACCCCTTTTAACCCCCTTCACCCACCTTCCTACCCCTTCAATCCTACCTCCTACCCCCACCCCCCCTCTTCCCCTATACCCATAACGTGTGGCACTAATGCCAGCTTTGTGACGTCACTTCCAAATTTACCAGATAAATCTCTCAAAGGTTCCACCACCACCACTACTACCACCACCAGCACAACTATCACCACCACCACTAGTACCACCACCAGCACACCTATCTCCACCACCAGCACACCTATCATCACCACCACAACCACCACCTCCACTATCACCACCACCACTACCACCACAACTACCACTACAACTACCACCACCACCACCACTATCACCACCATCACCACCACCACCACCACACCTATCACCACCACCACTACTACCACCTCCACTATCACCACCACCACTACTACCACAACTACCACTACAACTACCACCACCACCACCACTATCACCACCACCACCACCACCAACGAGAGAATCACAAAAATAAAATTCGGTACCGCGAATATATACATTTTTTTGACCGTGTGTGTGTATGTGTGTGTGTATGTGTGTGTGTATGTGTATGTGGTGTGTGCGTGTGTGTGCGTGTGTGCGTTTTCCTCCCACTTGTAATTAGTGAGGATTAGTGGCTGGCCAAGCCTTTCATCTATTGTAGTGAGCCACTTTGATGTCTCTTTCAAAGATGAGTGCCTGCACTTTTTTTCCCTTTTTTATAGCGGACGATGTTTTTACCTGTGATATCTTTTGGCCTCTCGCTTTATCATGTTGGTCATTTGTTTTTGGGCGCCGGTTATTAGCGTTCCCACTGACGAACGGAGACTCAGGGAGAAGGGAGAGGGGGTGGGAGATGAAGGGCAAGGGGGTGGGGGACGCAGGGGAGGGAAGGACGTGAGGAAAACTGGGGAGAGATGGGGGAAGGGATAACAGAATGGGGAGGGAGGAGGAGAAGGTGTGGGGAAAATGGGATTTGTGGAAGAGTCAGAAAGGGGAAGGAAGACGGGAGAGATATGTTGATAATTAAGACACATGTGCAACAACTGGGTATCTTTATTGGTGAAACGTTTCGTCTACGATGTGGGCGAAACTTTCAACAATAAAGACACCCAACTCTTGCACTTGTATCTTAATCATCTAGACGAGAGAGGGAGACAAAATAAAGAATAGGGATGAAGGAGCGTAGGGAAACACAGAGGACGGTGCACGAGGACGCAAGACAGAGAACAATTTAAGACAATGTGACATTATCTCAGAGGAAGCCTGTCAACACAACACATTCCCACTCACCTACATTTGCACAAAAGAAAGCTTCTTTTTCTTCGTAAACCTATTTTCCTTACGAAACCACGGTACGGGTGGGGTTAGAACCCATGGCGTAGAGTCGTAAAACTCCAGGCCAGTGCGTAATTCACTGGGCCAGCTGACTATAAGAAGATTCATCCATCTAGGTTCCGTGGAGGGTGCTTCGGGGGGTTAACGCCCCCCGTGGCCCGGTCCATGACCAGGCCGCGGGGGCGGCCGTGGTATTTACACGTGGTCAAATAATAAGCTGCATTAACTATCTCTTTAGTTGCTCAGGTGTTTATTGGTAGTTATAGTTTTCGTGAGGACAGGGTCCTGACACGGGGGGGGGGGTTTTCGTCAGGACACCGGCCAAGTGTTTCCTGACGCGGGTCTTAGTCAGATGATGACCCGCCGTTGGAGCTTTTGGTCATCTGACCGAGGCCTTCCGCTGGCTTACCGGTCCACCCCTTTAAAAATTATGGTCTATTACAACCATTTTCGGGTTTTCATACATCATTCATGGTAGGGTTACCAATATTCAGTTAGTCCTTCCCACACGCGTTAACCAAACTCAGCCAGACCATGTGCAGATTATTTCAATAAAGTTTGTGCTTGAATAGACTATTATTATTATTATTATTATTATTATTATTATTATTAGTAGTAGTAGTAGTAGTAGTAGTAGTAGTAGTAGTAGTAGTAGTAGTGTTTTCATTATTATTATTATGATTACTTCTATTAATATTGGGGAAACACTAATCCCGTAGGGGTCATACCCTACTTTACGCACACGGTAAACACCCAGGAGACGCACCTGGGCACGAGACAGGGTTCATTATACGATCACTCGTAGTTTTCACGAAGCTGACGACCATGTATTACCAAAGGTAAACTATTTTCAAGTACCTTCTGAGAGGCCCGACCACTAACAATGGAATATTATTATTATATTTTTTTTGTGGGGAAGACTGGAAGGCAAAACAGCGACAATTTGGATGACACTTAACAGAGTACGATTTATTTAGACGACGTTTCACTTAAAGCTGAGTTTTTTTTTTTCCATTTGGAAACTTAGTTGGTAATTGATGAAGCTAACTGTGGTCGAAACGTCGCATTAATATAGGGGTTTATTTAATATAATAAATGGTTTAGGGGACCGTCAAGTGGATGAATGATTACCTCAGTCCTCTTCACGTCTTCCACCCTTTTCTTAGTATCGGACTGATAAATCCTCTGGCAGACAAAACGTTCCCACGCCCAAGATACCTCCCGTTTCTTTGCTGAACGTGTTTTTATTCCTTGATGAAGAATTAGTGGCTTTACCAGTACAAATTCAAGGACATAATGGGAAGACCGTAGAACTATATACGAAAGACGAGGTAGTCAGTCCCTCAGTGCATAGGTAGTCATTCAGAAGCTTCAACGTCCATTTACTCAGTCAATCCCCATTCTCCAACCCCCCCTTCTAAAAAAAATCTCCGTCAACAGCCGACGGTGTTACGTACTTGCATCCTGGCAAGCAACAATTACCCAACCCGTCAAATTTTATCGACCGAAGAAGACAGAAAAAGAAGTATATCCTTTGCTCTTCAAAAGATGTTATTGTAAATCGATTTGTCCGTAACAATATAGTTTACTGGTGGTAAGTTGGACAATCAGGGATATTTATCATCAGTATTTTCAACAGCGGGGAAATTTTGCGCCCACTATTTTTTTTTTTTTTTTTAGGGGAAGGGAGGAAGAAGGGTAGGGACAGGAACATGTTGGTCGTAAGAGACGGCAGAGGGACAATAATAATAATAATAATAATCTTTATTTCTACATGTGCACGATACAACTTATACAGACCATACCTCATATCAGTGACATACACTATAGGAAGCCCCTGGCTATGCAGAGCATTTCGGGCAACATGGGTTAATTTTGTCCCCCAGGATGCGACCCACACCAGTTTGCTAACACTCTGGTACCTACTTGCTGCCAGGTGAACAAGGTCAGCATGTGTAAGGAAACATGCCAAATGTTTCCACCCGTACGTACTGAATAGTACAGAAAGAGAGAGACCACTAAGAACAGTACGTAGTTAGAGATGTGAATGAACAGTTTGGGGACAGGAGCCAAATTAAGAGGTACAAGGAGAGTGACCACAATAAGTTGAATGTATACAGAGCAGAGGATGGACAGAACTGGGATAAAAATCTTAGTGGACAGTACGAGTCCACAAGAAACGGTAAGGCAACAGTGGTAGCAATAAAAGGCTACAGTGAAGGGTACATGAAAAGATACCACAATGGACGGTACGGGGACAGATCACATAAAGGCCCCAAGGGGGGGAGGGACCACAATGGACAGTACGGGGACAGAGGCAACAACTGACGGCACTGGTGAAGGGGGGAGCAAAAGGGACCACGATGGACGGTACGCGGACAGAGGCCAACAATCAATACGGTGCGGCTTCCTCCATTCCGATCGAGATGTCAGGTTTCAATTTTCAAACTTTGGGTCTTGGTTTCTTTTGTCCAGTGCGAGTGTCATATGCGTGGCCAGGCTCACCAGCGGGAGACCAGCAGTCTATAAACTACCTTCCAGGCGGCCATTTACGGCGCTCCGCGGCCCGGCACAGAGGCGCTCCCGATGCACTCTCCACACTGCTGGTTAGTCCGATGTCAAGCCTCGCCTCGTCACTGCCAGCACATTGATTATAGATCTGGAGTGTCAGATAAAAAGTTGACATTAGCATATTATCAGAACTCGGGAAGGGGGAGATTTGTTCAATGTTGGTTGTGTTGGTCGAGTTTGTCGACGTAATTAGAGCAGAGCTGAGCATCACGTTGTCCCTTCCCAGCCGCTCTCATTGAACTGAAGACGGGTGATATGGTATTAGGGTGTTCTAGACCTCCAGTGACAGCTTCCAAGGTCACATTGAGCTCCATGTTCCCGTGAAAACGGCAGAAATGTCTGCAAATTCCAAAATAGATTCACTTTGATACTTCAAAAAATAAAAAGTGGTAACATGACAAGGTATTTGTTTTCTTTCTCTGGCTGTTTGTTTGTCGGTGTTTGTTCTCTCTGTTAACCATATTTATGACATACATGATTCCAGGATGTTTCTGCTTCCGAAGCCAGGCCTTCCTGATGACAGCCTGAGCAGTCATGGTCGTGGTGCCGGTGGCAAGCACGACCATGTAGATACAATCAGGCACCTCACTCGAAACACGTCCAGTATCCTGACTACTACGCTGCGTCTGAATCCTTTCCTATATTTCCTGGTTTAGACTCGTGGGGTGTGTATGTTTACTACCCAACACTCTTTAATTGTGCTGCTGCCACTTATGATTTCATTGGGTTTATAATTCACTTTTTTCCACACCTCTGACTCTCGTAAGTTGTTATCTTTAGTGTGCAGAATAGGGACTGGTCAGAAAAATTTTCCATATGTAGATTATGAGACCTCTCCCTTTAATGGAACGTATTCAGAAA
The DNA here is from genome assembly GCA_009830355.1 of Cherax destructor. Taxonomy (NCBI): domain Eukaryota; kingdom Metazoa; phylum Arthropoda; class Malacostraca; order Decapoda; family Parastacidae; genus Cherax; species Cherax destructor. Next base: position 150,428 of record WNWK01002362.1, read on the forward strand.
GTTTTGAGGTCTCATTTCAATACAGAGAATATCTCTGAATATTTACTGGATCGGAAATTTCACCTGTTTCAATGTTGACTTGTCCTAGATTAATGTACTAGAAAAAATACCAACTTCTGACTGTCGTTTATTATGGTAAAGGAAAGACATTAGACGATACCTTAAACTGAATGCCGAGGAGCCAAAGGTAGGTGTGGCTGGCGCTACGCTTTATCTAGAAGTGTTGGGAATCAAGATGCCTAGTCCAGAGCTGCCCAGCCAAGGCGCAGCAATGTCTAGGCCTTATAAGGAAAATATTGAGAAGATAAAATAGTCAGAGCACGACACAGAGCAGTAAAACCTCGCACGACGACATGCTGCTGCTGCTGCTGCTGCTGCAGACCGGATTTACAATGAAAGGAGATTTGAGGATATAAATATTGTAACCAAGAGAACAAAATGCTTTGAAAAGTACTGAAATTTGCATGATGATTCTCTTCAAATCGCTTGTTCTCTCTAGGCTGGAATATTGCTGTGCACTAACGGCCCCTTTCAAGGCAGGCGAAATTGCAGACCTGGAGAATGTACAGAGAACTTTCAAAGCACGTATAAGTACGATAATACACCTAAATTACTGGTAACGGTTGAAGTTTCTTGATTTGTACTCCCTGGTATGCCGGCGAGAGAGATACATGATAATATACACCTGGAAAGTACTAGAGGGACTAGTTCCAATTATGCACATAAAAATCACTCCCTTCGAAAGGAAAAGACTCTGCAGCGATGCAACATCCCCCCTTCCCAATTAAGAGCAGGGGCTCCACGAGTACTCTAAGAGAAAACACAGTAAGTGTCAGGGGCCCAAGACTGTTCAACTGCCTCCCAGCATACATAAGGGGGATTACCAATAGACCCCTGGCTGTCTTCAAAAAGGCGCTGGACAGGCACCTAAAACCAGTAACTGACCAGCCGGGTTGTGGCTCGTACGTCGGCTTGCGTGCGGCCAGCAGTAACAGCCTGGTTGATCAGGCCCTGATCCACCGCGAGGCCTGGTCACAGACCGCGCCGCGGGGGCGTTGACCCCCCGAAACCCTCTCCAGTTATACTCCAGGTATATCTCTTCAAAACTTCTCATAATCCACCTTATCATTTCCTGGCCTTGACTGATTTGCATTGTTGGGTACTCTAAAGACTGCGTCTTGTGACATAGATTTTCCAAGAACCTTTCACGTGTTGTTTGTGTTCAGTGAAAACATCCGGCTGTGTAATTTACCTCCTTTTCGTTTTCGTTTCTTCTTCGCAGAAGCAGTTGAACACTATCTCTTGTGTTGTCCAATGGATGATCATGCTGAAATCATTCCAGTTTCCAGGTGTCTTCTGATGAGGTAAGTACAGTATAATACTGATTTTGTCATCATCTTCAAAAGACAACAAAAGGCTGTTGTGCTAAGACTGGGCTATATTATATTAATTCATTTTCTGTGATTCGCTTAAAAATTGAAATTCACTTATATACTTTGCCTGTTATGTGATTTCCTCTCAGGGTATGAAGACATATAGAGCAAAAGGAGTAGACGTTTCGTCTACACGAGGCTCTATGAAGTACTCGTGTTGGTGAAACGTCGTAATATTTAGGGTCTCGTTATGTGATGTCTGTTTACCACATGTCGGTTACTTCGTACGTCAACTTCTGACCTCCGTTTATAACGTTTTACATCTACAAGCTATCACCACATGTTTACATTTTATTTTCAAAATTTTCCGTACGTCCTTTATCCTAGCTGGTTAAAGGACGTATCGAGACGGAGGATGGAGCCTCCAACACTCCTTATTCTGAATGACTCACATGGGTTCAGCGAATCACGTACATTGTAAACAATAATTCGATTTTCTTCCAATGCCTCAGTAATTTTGCTTAAATAGTGTAGTAGTTACAAGATGGAACGTTTATTAAACCCTTATAGATAAATGGTATAAAATACCGACATGACTCTATACTACACCTGTATTTATTTTCCCATTTATTAAACCCATGTTGTCCAGAGTCGCCTTCTTAGCATCCTTTCCAAGGCTTTGATTACTTGCGATATCAAGGTTCCTCTTCTGCAATTTCTACCACACCTCTGCTGCTTCTTATGTGAAGTGGGGCTATGCCTTCAGTTTTATGTCCTCTTCGGACCAGGTGGGGCTTGAACTCCTGGCGAGTGAGTCTTAAAACACACAGGCCAGTGCGTTAACCACTCTAAGCTCTTTAAACAAAAGTGCATAGTGTGTTTGTGGTAGAGCAAAGTAGGAAAGAACTATACACACACACACTGGAATGTTATGGAGTATGTTAGCTCTTGTATGCTATTTTTTTTTTTTTTTTTTGTAAATCTTTGATTTTTTCATAATTACTCCATTCCAGGTATCTGGTCCCGCCTTCAGTTCCATCGGCATGCTCTCATTTTCTGGTTCAAAGTCTGTAAGGCGCTAATGTGAGAAATGTAATTTGTAGGGTCGGTCTAGGATTGCCTTCCCACCCTCTTTCTCATTTTCTTCCTCCCTTCATTTCTCGCTATACATCTTCCTTCCCTCATGCCTCTCGCTGTCTCCCTCTTCCTCCCTTCATACCTCTCGCTGTCTCCCTCTTCCTCTCTTCATACCTCTTGCTGTCTCCCTCTTCCTCCCCTCATGCCTCTCGCTGTCTCCCTCTTCCTCCCCTCATGCCTCTCGCTGTCTCCCTCTTCCTCCCCTCATGCCTCTCGCTGTCTCCCTCTTCCTCCCCTCATACCTCTCGCTGTCTCCCTCTTCCTCCCTTCATACGTCTCCCTCTTCCTCCCTTCATATCTCTCGCTGTCTCCCTCTTCCTCCCCTCATACCTCTCGCTACCTCCCTCTTCCCACTCTTATTATTTTCTTAAGAGTCAATAAGTATATTGATGCTTTAAGCTTCTATTATGTTTATACATTTTGCTTAGTTTCAACTTTTCTCTTTCATCATGTTTTGCATTCTCCTCATATTCTCTCTTTGTTTGCCCTTTAATCCGTCTTTCTCAACCTTACTTTTTTTCCATATCAAATATATATATATATATATATATATATATATATATATATATATATATATATATATATATATATATATATATATATATATATATATATATATATATATATATATATATATTCATTAAGAAGCGCTAAATCCATTTGTTTTGCAACTTCTTGAGGTGATGTTGTTGATGGAGGAAACTCCGTCCTCCCGACCTTTAATACATCTTATTACTCTCAGAGATCGATGTTGAACAGTCCAGACATCTTGCTCGCTTCAGGGGTTGAAGTGGGGCTGTTCCTGCCGCACATTGTTTACTTCAGGGGTCGAGACTGGACAGTCCTAGCACCTTGATTAATTTAAGGGTCTATGTAAAGGTAGTCATAGCACCTTAATTACTTCAGGAGTCGAAGTAGGAGAGTCCTATCGCTGTATTTACTTCAGGGGTAGAAGTAGGAGAGTCCTATCACTGTGTTTACTTCAGGGGTCGAAGTAGGAGAGTCCTATCACTGTGTTTACTTCAGGGGTCGAAGTAGGAGAGTCCTATCACTGTGTTTACTTCAGGGGTCGATGTGGTCACCTGGGTCCTATTATGTGCCTCCATCTTATCTAGAAGACGACAACAAAACATTGTATAGCCGACCAAAACCGACGTGGTGACCGTCTTCTACACCACGTAGTTTCCTAAGACAATACATAACACCTTTCGGCTGTCTAATTTCCTGTTCCATTATTAAAGCCTGCCCTCGTCTCTTGCCAAGAACAAATATCAAATCTCGCTTTAAGACTGCACCTGGTAATTGCCTTTCGACTCCTGTCCGCACATCCGCTACCCGGTTCCCTGTGATGTACCCAGGGGAAGCCGGGATGCCCGCACTTAACAACCGGCTATCATCATCTGCCTAACTTATCATTTATATCCTCAAAGTAGCAAGGAGGTGCTGATTATAGTCTGCCCAGATGATACACTTGCAAGACGATGGTTAATAATCTGCTGTCCTCGCTAATGTAAGAGGTCAGATGAACATTTAGCAGTGTAAGAATACTCTTAAAGAAAATGTTATTTTTTTGGTTGAAGTGGACACTTAAAAGCTGAGGATATGTAATATATCCCCTGAGAACACCTACCTTTACTACGTTAATTTTTTACGCAACTCTTAATGTTAGTTACCTAACCCACCCTGTCAAGTCTCGAATACTGTTTCCTTGCTAGTAATTTAGGCTTGGTTAGATTAAACAGTTATAAGAACGTATATTTAACAGTACATGAGTACATTAAAATTAAGGCCATGACACGTCTGGTAACACGGTGGCTGAGCAGCGTCTGGCAACGTAGAAATCTGTACGAGTATCGCTGGTGGTGCAAGACTGTTGCACGACAAACCTCAGCGTCACTGAGACAATGTTGCACGACAAACCTCAGCGTCACTGAGACAATGTTGCACGACAAACCTCAGCGTCACTGAGACAATGTTGCACGACAAACCTCAGGATCACTGAGACAATGTTGCACGAACAACCTCAGCGTCACTGAGACAATGTTGCACGACAAACCTCAGGATCACTGAGACAATGTTGCACGACAAACCTCAGCGTCACTGAGACAATGTTGCACGACAAACCTCAGCGTCACTGAGACAATGTTGCACGACAAGCCTCAGGATCACTGAGACAATGTTGCACGACAAACCTCAGGATCACTGAGACAATGTTGCACGACAAACCTCAGGATCACTGAGACAATGTTGCACGACAAACCTCAGCCTCCCTGAGACAATGTTGCACGACAAGCCTCAGGATCACTGAGACAATGTTGCACGACAAGCCTCAGGATCACTGAGACAATGTTGCACGACAAACCTCAGGATCACTGAGACAATGTTGCACGACAAGCCTCAGGATCACTGAGACAATGTTGCACGACAAGCCTCAGGATCACTGAGACAATGTTGCACGACAAACCTCAGGATCACTGAGACAATGTTGCACGACAAGCCTCAGCATCACTGAGACAATGTTGCACGACAAGCCTCAGCCTCACTGAGACAATGTTGCACGACAAACCTCAGCGTCACTGAGACAATGTCGCACAACAAACCTCAGCATCACTGAGACAATGTTGCACGACAAACCTCAGCCTCACTGAGACAATGTTGCACGACAAACCTCAGCCTCACTGAGACAATGTTGCACGACAAGCCTCAGCATCACTGAGACAATGTTGCACGGCAAGCCTCAGCCTCACTGAGACAATGTTGCACGACAAACCTCAGCCTCACTGAGACAATGTTGCACGACAAGCCTCAGCCTCACTGAGACAATGTTGCACGACAAACCTCAGCCTCACTGACACAATGTTGAGCTGAACCTTGAGAACATGTTCATGAATTAGTTAATAACAAAACTATATATAGAACATTCACTGGGGACTCTCAATGCCAATTTTTTTGTAATTGTTTTTAGGTATTAGGTTTATTGTCATAAAGGGAATTACCAATAGACCCCTGGCTGCCTTCAAGAGGGAGCTGGACAGATACCTAAAGTCAGTGCTGGATCAGCCGGGCTGTGGTTCGTACGTTGAACTACGTGCGACCACTAGTAACAACCTAGTTGATCAGGCCCTGATCCACCGGGAGGCCTGGTCGTGGACCGGGCCGCGGGGGCGTTGATCCCCGGAATACCCTCCAGGTAGACTCCAGGTAGATTCCAGGTAGTGACACGATCATTTTTATCTCCTAGCTTTACACAATATCATCGAAATTACTGACATATTACAGTGGAATTATTGACTCATAGATAACGTCAGTGTTAACTTCGAATCCCCGCGAATAACCATAACAGTGAAGAGATCTGAGGGATCTACTGTGTGTATTTTATTGATCAACGGTGATGCTGCATCATGACCTCATCTAACTTAACACTATCACAATAAAACATTTACGACGCTCTTAATGATTCACTAAGTTGGTTATCATTATCAACACTCGTGTCAAGAATTTTTTTTCCTGGCGAATAAACTAATAAGTAATTTGGCTTCTTCTACTGATGTGTCTGGATGTTCTGGTCTTCATTACCGACGGCTAAGGGTCTTCTAAGGGACTGATTACCTCATTTTTTGTATATAGTTCTACTGTCTTCCAATTATGTCCTTGAATTTGTATTGATAAAGCCACTAGATGGCGAGACGTCTACAATAAAGATACCCAGATGTTGCACATGTGTCTAATTCTACATCACAGATGTGTCTGGTATGGATGCACTAAAGCTGGGATACAACGGGATGAGATGAGTTTAAACCGGTTAGGAAAAGTAGCATCACTTGGTCCGTAGTGTAGTTATTAGTAAGCAAGTGTGGTATTAGTCAACAAAAAGGCGTAGTCACTCGGCGTGTGATGTTCTAACCCATTTGTGTGTGTGTGTGTATGTGTCTGTCTGTGTTCACATACAACAGTGCATGTCTTCACATGTCTGTTGCCTTCCTTGATTCCCGAGCTCTGCCCTTCTATCACATCAATCCCCTGTCGTCTTCCCCTCACTCCTTCCCACACTCTCCTGCTACATCTCGATTGACACAGCATTTGCATGTAAATACTCAGCTCTCAGCTGAATGCTCATCCGCCTCTTCCTACTTGTCAGTCTGTCCGAGGGAGTAGAGTGCACGATCCTTCCTAGGACTCCTCTGCATTAACCATTGAGCCCCGTCGGTCACTTAACGAATTAGTTTAGAGATTAATCGGCCGAGCTTTCAGACTGACATCGCAGCTGGAGCTCCTTAAGGAGGTCGCCTGGGTCCCACACTCGTCACAAAGCAAACACGAGTTTCGTTGTTCATCCTTCAGAATCTTTACTGGTGCCCATCGCCCACGGGAAAAAAAAAATACCACGTCTTCCCTCGTGTCTGTGAGTAGTCACGCTAAAACTAGCCTTAAATCACCTGGTCACTAGATTCAGAATTAAGGAGGACTGGGCGGCCACGTCTCTTAAGACCTACGAAAACGTCCACCAGGTGTCAGACTTAACATGGATTTAATAACGAAGGGGTCATGGACACCAGTCACCCGCCACACAGAAGACCTATCGTGCCCATCTTGAGCCATTGTTGAACAAGTAGTTCCTCATGATACAAATGATCTGATAATTTCGCAAAACTCCAAGACGCACCAGAAATATATTTACATAAACTTTAGCCCTGGAGCCTGATTCGACATTCCTTATAGCGCGCCTTTGATGCCTATTTCAGATTATCGCTACATTTGCCTCATCGCGATGGAAATTGCGGCATCAATCTCGAGTGGAGACGGTGTATTTGAGAACTGTCCGTAATCAAGTGAAATATATCTTGGTGGGGGAGTTCGCATGTAGGGAAACATGATTAATGGTCGGAGCGCCTTTATTGGCAGGGAGCTGGTCCACCAGACTTGCTCTAGCTGCTGATGTCTACACACACTCACGCACACATCACCTAGGGTGCACATGCGCACATGCGCACGTACAAACCTCACCAGAGGTGCACAGAAACCTCATAATACTGCAGCATATGCAGTGTTAGAGTACTGAGCTGCAGCACTAAACCCGCACATTCAAGATCAAGAATATTCGCACATTCAAGATCAGGAGGTCTGCAGCAAGACTGATCCCAGAGCTCAGGGAACTGCTGAAGAGAAGAGGACCAGGGGAGACACAATTACGACGTATGCGATACTTATGATCTTACAGGGCGAACAGAGACAGACTCAAATAAGAGGCAAGGATGGAAGCTATAGAAGCAAAACTGAGCCACAGAGCTATTAGGATTTTTTTTTTCAACTTTGGGATGGTAAATAAGCTGAATAAGTTTGTCGAGATAGCCTTGTAGGCAAAATTTTTACACAGTCTCAAGAGTAGATATGACAGTCCTAGAGGCAAAGAACGAATAATGTTGGCATCTGAATTTTAAGAGACTGGGACCAGGAGTTGGAACCCGACTTCTTTCTAAGCACAACTTCGAGCACAACTCCCCGGGCTGTAGGGAGGCAAGGTGGTTTGGGGAAGCCAGGTGGAGGAATGGTGAGGCTGAGTGTGGGGTGGCTGAATGGAGGTGTGGGGAGGCCTGATGGAGGTGTGGGGACGCCTGATGGAGGTGTGGGGACGCCTGATGGAGGTGTGGGGACGCCTGATGGAGGTGTGGGGAGGCTGGAGGAAGGTGTGGGGACGCCTGATGGAGGTGTGGGGAGGCCAGAGGAAGATGTGGGGACGCCTGATAGAGGTGTGGGGAGGCCAGAGGAAGGTGTGGGGACGCCTGATGGAGGTGTGGGGAGGCCAGAGGAAGGTGTGGGGACGCCTGATGGAGGTGTGGGGAGGCCAGAGGAAGGTGTGGGGACGTCTGATGGAGGTGTGGGGAGGCCAGAGGAAGGTGTGGGGACGCCTGATGGAGGTGTGGGGAGGCCAGAGGGAGGTTTGGGGACGCCTGATGGAGGTGTGGGGAGGCCGGAGGGAGGTGTGGGGACGCCTGATGGAGGTGTGGGGAGGCCAGAGGAAGGTGTGGGGACGCCTGATGGAGGTGTGGGGAGGCCGGAGGGAGGTGTGAGGCTCACAAAGTGCTCAGCCTACAGCGACTTCTAATGAGTTTAGCAATTTCCTTTTCACGAATCGAAACTGACGTTAAATAGTTAGAAGTAATTACATTGTCTTCCACGGCTCGCCCGGCCGCTGGAGGCGCCTGAGGATTAAAAAATCAATAACGTTTATATCGTCCCTCAGTGGCTCTTTATCCAAGGAAGTGGAGCTACTCTTAATTTCCTTAGATCAAATTTGATTATCCACCCATCCTCAGGAGCTGTGCGAACCTCTTTCGGTTTAGCGCATCCCCGTGATTATGACATATCTCCCACATGTCTGCCGTGATTATGACATATCTCCCACATGTCTGCCGTGATTATGACATATCTCCCACATGTCTGCCGTGATTATGACATATCTCCCACATGTCTGCCGTGATTATGACATATCTCCCACATGTCTGCCGTGATTATGACATATCTCCCACATGTCTGCCGTGATTATGACATATCTCCCACATGTCTGCCGTGATTATGACATATCTCCCACGTGTCTGCTTCTGTCGTCCCCGCGACCTGTTAAGAGGCATATTGAGCTTCAGACGCCAGGCACAACACCGGTAGTCAGGTCGTTGGGGCAGTTTCAAATGAGTCACCTCTATCCTCCCTCCGTTCAGCCCTCCCCTATAACCTACCACCATCCACCCAACATCCTTCCCCCTCCTCTCCTCCCATTCCTACCGTCCCCCCCTTCATATTACAGCAGACTACTTGATGATATCCTCATCGCCACACTGAAGTCTCCCAGCTACAGGAGATTTCATTACATCATATATACAACTCATCCTATGTATCAAGATCCCTTCATCAATATCAAGATACTCCCCTTGGAAGGAGGTTAATAAATACTTCTTAACAACACGTCTCACTGCTCATCTCCTTGGGAAGGGACCTGGAGCACCACATTAAGGGGGAATATATATTTTTTTTTTTAACCCCTCCACTGCTGGCCGGATTCTCTCACGCATTTGTTTTTATTTTGTTCGTGGACTAATCTTCCTCAACACCTTAATAGTGTAATGTTAGGTGATACCTCGTTTGTTGCATTGTCCACGTGATGGAAAGATAAATTATATGGGAACAGCGAGATCGTGTGCTTGCCCGTGGGCTAATCCGTGTGCTAGTCTGTGTGGTCGTCCGTGTGCTAGTTCGTGCGCTAGTTCGTGTGCTAGTTTGTGTACTAGTTCGTGTGCTCATCCCTTCTCCACTGTATTTCTGCTAACATAAACTAAGACTGAACTGATCTACTCTAAATTCATGCTGGATGCCTCGTCTGAACTTCTCCAGTGCTCCGCTTTCCTTCTGGTTATCTTCTTCATTATATTTGTCAATATGCATATTCAACACTACTTATGATGATGACAAAAGGATATTAACACTAATTACAAGGGAGAGGGTCAGCAGATGTAAGGGAGGGAGAACTCAAGACTTCTCCGCGGTAAAGGTTCTCAGAACCGTCGTATTTACGTTGCTGAAATCAATATTTTTTTTTATTAGTAACAATAGGTGAGAATTTACTATAAACCTATACTAAATCTATATAGAAAAAGGGAAAAATAAAATGTATTATCCTATGTTACCCTCATAACACACACACACACACACACACACAGGGAGAGTGACCCAATAGCGGCCAGTGAAGAGGCGGGGCCAGGAGCTGTGAATCGACCCCTGCAACCACAAATAGGTAATTGCAAACAGGTGAGTATATACACACACACACACTCACACTGGGCATGGCAGGAAAGATGTAATTATGTTCCCTGTGAGACAAACTAATGGTGTTCTTCCAGACAGTAACATGGTCAGGAGTCCTGAGGACCTGGGTTCATAGGGAAGGCAGTAGTAGTACTCAGCCTCCAGCGTGGAGTAGCCAGACTTCGCGACTCTGGCTCTCGTCTCAAGAGTGTTCATGAGGTGGTAACACTGTTGATAAAGTTGGTAATGTCACCGGTGACGGTGACGATACTCGGGGACAGGTTGACTTGTGGTGTAGACCGAGGTAGTCACTCGACACGGTAACTGGATGATGGACCACGTCACATAATATTAGCATCAACTAATAATGTATGAAGTCTAACAATTTTTGGTACTAATAACGTCTGCAGGCTACTTTAGTATATAATATCGAAATCAATACTAGCAAACACAACAGTGTCATGGTGAGGACAATACTAAAAATAACAGTAATAGAAACAAAAGAAATTTATGTTACACGGAATGCAGTGGAGTGTGAAGTGGGGGCTGACCCCAGCAAGGTCCTCACGTAAAAGACAATAGGAAAGTGTGGAAAGGAAACCCTCCACATCACCAGGTAACTCACCCTCGTCAGTTAGGGACCTGGTTCATAGGTGGGGCCCATTTACATGCTCCTCCATGAATAGAGAAAGTATAAAACCCATGCGCATTAATCCTGTTACAAATATTTGTGTATTACTTATACACTTTCTCCTTTTCAATAGCAATAATATCGCTTTTGTTTTATCCATTTCTCTCAGGTGTCTCCCCCTCTTCTCTTGACGTGACCTTATTTTCGAGTGTTCTCTTCTATGCTACCCAATTCCGCCTCATTGTCAGTGTCAGAAAGCCTTTTTACCCCCTAGTTTCATGAACTTTATTACTTGGTATTATATGGTCACCTTCATTCTGATGTGGCTGTGTAGTAGTCTCTCTTCGGATTTGGCATTTCTAGCTAAACTGTTGTCGTACTGTATCACCGCTTCTCTTCTCACCCAGTAACTTCCATCCTTGTTATCATTATGGAACACATTACCAAAGCTTCGCTCTCAACAAGGCTTAATGAAGTCTGGACAGAATCATACTCAAAAACAGTGAATTTATAATGTTTCTTAGTTCTTTGTCGATCTGTATTTCTGTAGTTCGTCCATATTTTAGCCCTTTTTATTTTTTGCCTCTAGGTCTCTACATTTTTGAGGGAGAGCGAACTACACGCTGGTGTATGTGTGTGTGTGTACTCACCTAATTGTGGTTGAAAGGGTCGAGCATAGCTCCTGGTCCCGCCTCTTCACTGGTCGCTACTAGGTGTGTGTGTGTGTGTTTGCTAGTGCAGTGTAGGTTTACTTTGCAGGTCTGTGTAAAATGATCTATGCAATAACGTATGCAAGACCCAACTTTTGCAGCTAAGTAATTCATGCTTTAAAGAGTTAATTCATTGCTAGTATGGCATCAATCGCATACCAACCAGGAGTCTAGCTTAATTAAACCTGTGTCGCTGATTGGGGGTTGCATCGCCTGGTTCACTGAGATGACTGCCAACAGGAGGAATATATGACGGTGACCAGCTGGTGATATCAAGACTGCATGTATATATATTTTCCTCCAGTCATGATTAATTTAGACACAAATCTCCAGTGCCTAGACCTCACAGTGCCATGTTGTTAAACAGTGGTGATATTCTTTGAAACTGTCTTATGTTGGCCCCATTCTAAGCTGATTTATGTTTATTTGAAAAAAAATGAGCGTGTGGATCGATTCCTAATCTCCATATGTTGCTATTAGCCACTAATTTTTTTTCAGTATTCATCCACTTGCTTTTTTTTTTTTTGTTAGTGATGACTAAATCATTGATGAAGTTCTCATGTTTGTTCGTATTCATCACAACCTTATCTTACCTAACAATCTTTTATGTAGTAAAATATTTTAGATTTTTGTTAGTGGAACTGAAGAATTTCAAATCCTGATTTTTCGATTAACAAGTTTTTCCCCCCTAGAAAAATTGCGATTTTCTCCAAAATAATGATTATTAGTTTAAAACGCTGATATCAAATAGGAAGATAATCCAGTGCACGATTCCTCCACTCTGCTTACTTTATTATGGGGGGGGGGAATATTTGCTAGTTTGCAAGCGTTTAGTCCTCTGCCTTCTTCTAGTAACTTGAAAAACATCACTGCTAGTGGATAGGCAATTTAGTAGTCTTCCAAGATTTGGGCTTGAAGTTCGTCTGGCCCCTATGATTTCTTTTATGTTCAGCTCTGTTATGTACCTGAAAGTGTCAAGGCTGTGGCAGTTTGGCTAATATTTAGGGGTCAGTTTCACACCCTGTAGTAGAGACGTCTTATGGCTTGTGTATCTTCCTGCCGTTTTGTGCAGTAAAAATTGAGCTGACAGCTGTTGAATACCGTAGCAATTTCTTTATTGCTGACGATCATTCTTCCGTCGTAGCCATTTAAAGATCCAGGGAAATAGAGGGGAAAGTGAAAGACTCAATGAGAGGGGAAAGATGGAAAAGAGGGATAAGAGAGGGAGGAAGAAAGAGTTAAAAACAGATTGAGAGGGAGGGAGAGAGAGGGTAGGACCCACACTAAGCTCCCAACTGCTCCAAGAAATTCATAGCCAAATTATTGTGTTCCACTGGTGTGCCGGAAACGTGAGAGATTTATGTCGGGCTTCTCAAGTGTTGTTCACGGCCGTGCTTGCTTCCCTTGCTGTTGCGAAGTTATTTTTTTTACGTTGGTTCCTGATATGTACGTGGAAGGTACGTGAGGGACTGATCCCCAATTTCCACACTGCTGTAGCAACTTGGTGTGAAAGATATGGGAGAACGTGTGAAATAAATCCAGTGAAGAGCAGGGAAGTCATGGGTACTGTTAGAGAAGACTGTGTCAACATGCGTGGCCCAAGACTCTTCAACGGGATGGTTCGTTCATTACATCGACCATGTTCCTCTTTCATCCTAATTCCCACCCTCCCCTCCCCTTACAATAATCCCCCTCCCCTCCACTTACAATCACCCCCTCCCTTCCCCCTTTACTATCATCCCTCCTCCTTCACTCCTCCCCTTACTATCATCCCCCTCCCTCCCCTCCCCAATCCTTTCCTTCTCCCTCACTCTCCTCTTCCCCACCTATCTCCTCCTCTCCTCTCCCTACTTCTCTTCCTCTCCTTCCTCTCCAACTTCTCTCTCTCTCTCTCCTCCTCTCTCTCTCTCTCTCTCTCATCTCTCTCTCTCCTCTCTCTCTCTCTCTCTCTCTCTCTCTCTCTCTCTCTCTCTCTCTCTCTCTCTCTCTCTCTCTCTCTCTCTCTCTCTCTCTCTCTCTCCATCTCTACTCTTTCCCAATCTACCTATACCTGGAGTGTATTCCGGGGATCAACGCCCCCCACGGCCCGGTCTATGACCAGGCCTCCTGGTGGATCAGGGCCTGATCAACCAGGTTCTTACTGCTGGCCGCACGTAGTCTAACGTACAAACCTCAGCTCGGCTGATCAGGCACTAACTTTAGATATCTGTCCAGCTCCCTCTTAAAGACAACCAGAGGTATATTGGTAATTCTCCTTATGGCTGGTGGGAGGCTGTTGGACAGTCTTGGGTCCCGGACACTTATTGTATTTTCTCTTAGTGTACTAATAGTTCCCCTACTTTTCACCGGGGGGTATGTTGCATCGTCTGCCAAGTCTTTTGCTTTCGTAGGGAGTGATTTCTGTGTGCATATTGGGAACCAGTCCCTCCAGAATCTTCCAGGTGTAGATTATGATATATCTCTCTCGCCTGCGCTCTAGTGAGTACAAGTCAAGTGCTTCCAGGCGTTCCCAGTAGTTAAGGTGTTTGATGGAACTTATACGTGCAGTAAAGGTTCTCTGTACATTCTCTAGATCTGCAATTTCACCTGCCTTGAATGGGGATGTTAATGTACAGCAATATTCCAGCCTAGAGAGAACAAGTGATTTTAAAGAGAGAACAAATTGGTTGACAGCTTGGTCAATCAGGCTGTTGTTGCTAGCTGTCCATATTTCAACGAAGACTACATAACATTAATGATATTCAACACTAATGAACTAGTAAGGCATGAAACAGCTGGAGACATTTTGCTAACCGGTTAAATACAGAGCTGATTAACCGGAGACTGTAGAAGATGAGGTAATGAGTCCCTGAGCCCTGAAGGGGTTCACTACCTTACCGCTGTGCTGTCTCCACTTAATAAGCTCTCTACTGAATGAAAAATGTCACTGGTGGGCGAAACATCTTCGAAATAAGGATACCCAAGTGTTGCCACATGAAGGGACAACTGCCCTTTCGATCACGAGCCTTTGTAAACTTAGCCAGTGTTGGAGTCGGTATCAACACTGGCGTGTCAATTATTCCAGCCGATATGTCCTCTCTTTATGGCAGTGTGTTTCCACACCAGATGAGTGGCGCTGCCCAATCAACTCTTCCTTCGGGGCAAAATCTAAAAAAAAATCTGGTTGGGTAACGCCCTTGAGGACTCCGTTGTGTTGGGGGGCAGCGGTCGGTGGAGACTGGTCGGGCGCCATCCGGCCCTTGGGGGTATTCTTTAAAAAGATAAGACAATCCGGCCTCGGGCGGTGCTCAATACAGACCTTATACCTGGCTCTCCACCTTATTTAAATTCGCACAATCAATAAAGGTCGATAAAAATGTCTGGTCAGCACTCAAGGTACAAAAGAATGTACTGTAAGTACTAGATAATATACTGTACGTACTATATATATATATATATATATATATATATATATATATATATATATATATATATATATATATATATATATATATATATATATACACTCCAACTCCAACTCTCGGGTCTGCCTTTATGTTGCCTCACCTGATCTGGAGTCTATTTGTACCTCCATTTTTGCACCTCTCTACCACTTATTAACACTGTTCAAGTAATTCTCACTTTCTTCTCTGTGTCAACTTCGTGCTCATTTTAAATGGGTTCGCCTTCATTTTGATTTGCCTCTGTCAAAACAATCTTTGCCTATGAAATTTTACATAATGTGAATAAATCTCCTCATTTTTTTATTCGACTTTTGAAGTGTTGTGAATTCCGCTTATGTATTTTATTATAAGTTTTATTTCATGAGTTTCGGTTATAGCCTTGTGCCAAACATTTATGACATTTTAAATTTTCTTTGTGTGTTTTGTAGTAGAATCGGTAAGGTTACTAGTAGTTGAATCGGTAAGGTTACTAGTAGTTGAATCGGTAAGGTTACTAGTAGTTGAATCGGTAAGGTTACTAGTAGTTGAATCGGTAAGGTTACTAGTAGTTGAATCGGTAAGGTTACTAGTAGTTGAATCGGTACGGTTACTACTAGTTGAATCGGTAAGGTTAATAGTGATAAGTTGTTATAAGTGTGAGTTATTGGAGAAGTGTTCCATTCCTGGTACTGTGACTTACATTCTTCAATTAAGAGGTGGGGGTTGCATCAGGGCGCCAGGTACAGAGTTGGTTAAGCGTTTGCTTATAGTATTCTCTACGTATCTAATTTAGATTCTTACATGATGCTAATACATTTGCAAGTTATGACGGAATGCTGACGACATTTCTCGGTGTGTGCTCACTTCTGGTGATAGGTTGGATGGAATGCTAACTCCAAGATCTATCCGATTTGATTCCGTGACGCGTTCTTCTCCCATGTCATGGTAACCTTTATTTACGTGTGTGTAGACACGGGAAGAGTGCTTCAACTTCTGGCTCCTTATCTTAACCTTCTATCATTTGGCATAACTGATTACTAATCTAATTTTCTAAAACTTATCTATCCCTCTCCATTTTTCTAACAACCTTTACAATGAAGAGTCATTTCCAATATTCCTGAGTTTTCGCCTTCCATCTACGTCTTATTGTTTTGGTCTCTGCTCTGTAAAATCTGTTCCTGTCTTCTGTATTAATGGCTCTAACAATTTTGAAAGTCGTAATCACACCTTTGTTTCCCACTCACTCTTTCACTGATCTGAAGCTTTTCTGTATTTCAGGCAGCAAACCTATGATTTTTTTTTTAATGATTGTGATGATTGTGTGTGTGTGTGTGTGTGTGTGTGTGTGTGTGTGTGTGTGTGTGTTTGTGTGTGTGTGTGTGTGAACGTGAACTTTTAATTTAACAGTCGACTGCTTGATTTAATACCTTTATACGCATCGACCTTTGACCCAGCGACTGTGAGTACTCTGTGAAAGTTGCTCTAATTCCTAGCAATTTGGTGACCCTCGGCAGCATTAACACTTAAGCGTTCAGTGGCCCACATGTGCTTCACGTCTGTGGTTCCCCAGAGTGCCTTGCAAGTGCTGTGTGCAACACGGTCAACAACTCCACCAAGTTGCATAAGACTGACGAGTGCGACCTGATACAGCTCTATACAGAGCCACATGTGGAAATGCTAGCTTGTTCTGCAACCTGTTTTTAGTAAAACACATGTGCAACACCTGGTCATCTTCGTAATAAAGACACGCAGGTGTTGCACCTGTTTCTCATTTATCGACGTATCGGTATTGCAATATATGTTTAATGATATGTAATACTGGCCAAGTTAATAAGACATATGTTTATTACAGAAACGCTTTGCCTGCACAACAGGCGTCTTCAGTCGAATATAACACCGGAGACAACAGAAGTAATTGTTTTGAGGTGATCAGTCCTTCAACTCTGGTAGGCAGTGGTCAGTAACTCGGTATTGTATATGATTTGTGAAACTTGTACTTTTGTCTTTATACTAGTGCATTGTCCGAGTGTACATTTTGTGTTATCTAATACAAATTACTTTTAGTGGTCAACAGCGAGTCCTGCGCTTCGCTATTTTTGATCCCCTGATCCGGCGTCAACACCCTGCAAGGGAGGTTTTGATCCTTGATCCGGCGTCAACACCCTGTAAGGGAGGTTTTTATCCCCTGATCCGGCGTCAACACCCTGCAAGGGAGGTTTCCTGATGCCTGTAAGGGAGGTTTTCTTGATGCCTGTAAGGGGGATCTTGAGTCTTGGAATCGGACCTGACTTACCCTTTCGTGGAGCCAACACGGAATACAACTCGGAACACGAAAGGTACTGCGGTAGACCAAATGTACCACAAAACACGAAATGCACAACGATACACGAAATGTACCGCGAAACACGAAATGTTCCGCGAATCGTGAAATGCACCGCGAAACACGAACCGCTTTCCAGCAATCTCGGAGCAATTTCTCGTGGTCCAATGAGACTGGGGTGCCACATAACGCATTATCAGCCATTTTTCCCCGCTGCCATTTTTCTCAGCTGCTGCTTTCCTCAGTGGCTTTTCCCAGTCACTTTCTTCAGCCACTTTCCTCGTGTTGTTTTCCCCACTCCAAGATTTTTGCTCGGGGAACCAACAGTCATGGTCTGCCACTCACGTTGCCTTTCCTCAATTATGTGATCACACTTCTCATACCATAAATTTTATATATATATTTTTTTTTTACTTTGTTGAAGAAAATAACGTTTTCTGCAAATATTACATCTAAATCAAGGATTTTCGGACACTTTACTGCTAAATAAAGCAGTTGTGAGCACTTTGCGTACACTTTATTTCCAAATCAGATATTCGCAGATATTTTACTGTTAAACTTGTAATTCGTGGAGACTTTAATACTAATGGTCCGACAAGTGAAAGTCGGACCGACACGTCGTCGTTAAGTTTCTTTCTCTTATGTACGGGTTATATGTGTATTGTTCCAGTCACGGTATTGTGCCTTTTTGTTCTTTCTATACAGGGTATAGTTAGTGAAAAGATCAAAGTTACTCAAGCATAAACCGGGAAATAAAGCCAACCATATTAGTATCGGTAAAGACACTTATGGGAACAATAACGGCTGCAATATTTCCCGGAAACAGCAAAGGGCCCAATACTGTCCCCTGCGGAACACCACTCGTGATGCGTCCCCCACTCTCATGTCTCCCCATTTATGCAAACTCTCCGTTGTCTAATTGTAGTAGTAGCAGAAATGTCTGGCCAGTTACTTCCCTCTCTGCTAGAAAGTAGCCAGGGACCCAAACCAAACTAGAATATCAGAATTCAGCGTTTATTAACACCACTGAAAGGGCACTAAAGCAAGTTAATAAAGGGGGACACTAAAGCAAGTTAATGAAGGGGGGGCACTAAAGCAAGTTAATAAAGGGGAAAGAAAAATATCGAAGAAGAGACATGGATAGCAAAACTACTGGACACAGTGTCAGAGAACCTCCTTGTCCATCACGATAATTTCCAACAAGGATGAGGAACAAAAAAGGGTAACCCACAAAAATTGGACTTAACATTTAGCCAGAGTGATAACATCGAGGGGGGAGGGGGTTTTGAATACAAAGAGCCTCTGCTTAAATACATACAATTTTCAACATCCCATAAACCCCCCCACACACACACACACAAGGAACATTGGGAAGTCCTTTGTACTCTGATATTACGAAGTTGTACTCCTTCGCGCAGCACATTCCCGCTCCAAGGACGCCACACGTAGTTTTTATCGTATTTATTCAGATCACTATTATAATTCAAGCTATAAAAAAGGCTATACCAAGTAGTCGTATATATTTAACTGTGTTAAAAGATTTTGTAGTCTTCAAGGGCAGGGGAAGCGCTGGTAGTAACAATGTACTTTAGTACAGCAGCAAACAGGTCCACCTCGTCATTACCTGTTCACTTAATGTTACTACCTCACGATATCCCGCTAATGATTACCTAATGTATATCCTGGTGTTAATTAAATCACATTTTTAGCCTTCATTTCCCGTTCTTATCTTAACTGCTGGACTGAAGGTGGAGGAAGGGAGAAAAGGAGAGTGAGACGTTGGGGTTAGGCAAGTGTGAGGAAAAGAACAATGGGAAGTAGGTATTGCATATTTTCCCCTTGGAAACATGTACCTGCGATGTTGTGTGGGTAGATACTGATGTGGGAAACACACCCTCCCGCTCCCACAAGTGACCACTCACATGTGTGTACATGCTGTGTGCATGTTTGCCATGTTCAAAATACTAGGTGAAGAGAGAAGTTATTTTGAGCGCCGTCGACAAAGCCAATGTTGTCGAGAACGCCAATAAAGTGAGGGTTTCTGGTGAAAAGAGAACACCAATAAAGTGAGGGTTTCTGGTGAAAGGAGAACACCAATGTTGTCGAAAATATCACTGTTATCGAGGACGTAAGTGGCATCGAGAACACCAGTGACGCTGAGGACACCTGTGTGTCTTCAGACACGTCCGTTCTTCCTCGCCCCCATTGTAAGACCAGACTCCATCTTATGACCAAGATTAAAGTCAAGTATTTTTCTCTGAAAATAAAATAACAGTAGCTATTTACAACGTTTAGTCCGAGTGATCTCCAACTTTAGTAGTGTTTGACTGAGTTAGATTCCAACTCCTGGGCCTCTTAAGGGAGATGAGATACAACTAATGTGATTAGATGTGTCTACTAAGCTTGAACTCCAACCTAAAGCTTTTGCTGCATTTGAGAGAGAGCTGACCTCCAGGTTTTCTGGCGCTTGAGGATATCTTCAAAAAGCTTCATCAGATTGATCCCAAATTTCATCAGTGATTAATGGGGTTAGTTAAAAATCCTGAGCTTCGTAATAATGGATTCACGATCCTTCGTCTGGATGATCTACAGAATTAGTGGAGAACGACAGGAGTTCAGATCTTCTGTGAGAAGGGGTAATAAATCCCAATTCTTGGATCTTTTAATATCTTCATAATGCCTTATTCGAATGATCTCAAATTTTAGCTGTGATGGATAATGTTGAGTTGCAGCTCCTCGACACCCTGAGTTGCAGCTCCTCGACACCCTGAGTTACAGCTCAAAAAAACATAAAAATGAGGAAGCTGGGGTTGTCGGAGACAAGTGACATCAATCTGGGTCCTACAGAACCTGAATACATCTAGTTTTTTAATTGATGTTATGTTGTGTACAGGTCAGTCCCGTTGATGCCGTAAACTGCGTCGGTGGATCTAGGCTAAGTTTTTGTCTGGACACTCACATGACAAGTGTCTTAAGTTTTATGTATAATCTATGTGACCCCTGACGGTTTAGCACTTCTCTCCCTGATAATAATAATAATAATAATAATAATAATAATAATAATAATAATAATAATAATAATAATAATAATATAATAATAATAATAATAATAATAATAATAATAATAATAATAATAATAATAATAATAATAATAATAATAATAATAATAATAATAATAATAATATGCTTCAAAACAATCAATAAAAAATATCTTCGGAATGCGGCGGAATTTGTTTTGAGGTAAAAAATAATCAAATAAATTCTGTATTTTACATATCATTCAATAAATATGACAGCTGACAAGTAACAGCTGACAAGTAACAGCTGACAAGTAACAGCTGACAAGTAACAGCTGACAAGTAACAGCTGACAAGTAACAGCTGACAAGTAACAGCTGACAAGTAACAGCTGACAAGTAACAGCTGACAAGTAACAGTCACTTTTCATATTCAGATTCTTAGACAGGAAGAGAAAAAAACAAAAATATTTATATAGTAGTAATAACAAAAGCTAACTTTTTCCCCTGTCATATATATATATTTATGTTGCCTCCTATATATATATATATATATATATATATATATATATATATATATATATATATATATATATATATATATATATATATATATATATTATATACATGTATATATATGTGTCCTAATAACCTGGTCCACAGGTTATTAGGACAGAGTGACCTTGAGTCTTTCAGTCCCTGTAGCATTTAAAGGAGCTAGCAACTGCAGAAGGGCAAGGAAGCGAGGTCGTCTTTGTCTCTTACTCCGGCTACCTGTGTTATCCACCAGACATCCGGAATTAGGGAAGGTAGATGACTATGTTCTGGAGGAGCAGGTTACCTGACGAGACTTGACCTACACCCCTGAGAAAGACGTCACACTCGGGTCGCTACCAGCATGAAGGAGGACTTCTAGGGAGGGTGAAAGGGAAGATAAGAGGGGAGGAAAGGACGCCAGTTTTGGAAAGGAGGAAGATAGCTCAAGGGAAATAGGAGGGAAGGGGGGGATTCCAGAAGAGTTGGAAGTGTCTGGAACTACATGGAAGTTGTGAAGTGGGTTGAAGCGATGAAAAACTCCACCTTCAAGTACTAGTTCTGCTTCAAAAAGAATACCGCAACTGGAACCAATCACAACTAAGCCACCGAGAACCTCGTCCAGTTCGATCTCCAATTTATGTGGTAATTATCAATAGTTCTCTGTCTATTACACGTTGGTGGCAACAAATCTAGTGCCTCTCCCATATAACCGGCCTATCTCAAAATACTTTTCTAGCTGGCGGATTCGGCCCACACCTGTAATGAGCCCACACCTCTAGTGAGCTTAATTATTCTGATGGTAGAGTATTTGTACCTCGTTGAAACTGCATCTTTGAATATTACAGTTTCAGTGAGCTGAGTAGAGACAAGAGATCAAATAATCTATTATTTTAACGCTGATCTCAAACTGGTTCAAAACTTAATTCCTTCACGTTCTCTTCAGCTCTGATTGATTTATTAAGTAACGCCTATAATCTATGATTATACGTCACGTCGTAGTATTAAAGGAATCCTTCGAAGTTCGATTGTCAGAATTATAGAAACGTATAATTTTATATTTATTGCTCCATTTAAATATTATGTTTTGTCAGAAATAATTTGTGTGGGAATTGGTTCATTTTGTAGTTGATTACCGGATGGATTCCATTAATTTCCACACCGACTATACCAATTGTGGTTTTAGCAGAATTAGGAATATACGTTCACAGACTGCACAATTAAATCTCTCCATTATAAATTGATTTGCTTTTTCAGAATTCATAAAACTGTAGCTGTTCCCTTTTTCAGACAGTTAAATATATGCTGTTGAAATTCCCACAAGCAAATATTATATTCTAATTTCAGTGTGGGGGAGGGGAATTTGTGTGTGTGTGTGTGTGTCACATTCACATATACCAGAAACAGTGGTGGTCCTAATGCTGATCCTTGTGGAATACCACTTGTTAAGCTTTGCCAGTTAACATCTCAAGAGAACTTCCAAATCCTGAGAAAATTTTCCAATTTCTCTAATTTCTTCTGTTTTCCTATACACTTTTTTAAATCTCATGTTCCTTCCCCTTCCATCTCTTCCTTGCTGACCTACCATCAGCATACTAAAGTACGTAGATCATTAGTGACCTTTCTCTTTCCTTCTTTTTAAGTGTCTCTTCTTCTAGATTGTCTCGTCTCCAGTTCTCTTGATGCTCTGTTATCACCTCCTGCACCTCCTGGTCTCACTTTTCTTTGCTAATGACTGTTTTTGTTATCGTTTCTTCCTTCTTGATTCCTCTGCTGCAGTTCTTTCCTACATTATTGCTGCCCCCACTTCTACCCTTCCCTTTAGCTTCTCCATTGCTCTTTCAGCATGTTTATCTCTTCCAGTCTTTGAGTTTTCTCATCATAATTACTCTTTTATCCTGTTCTAAGCACCATTCCCATGCTATTTCACACATATCTACAGCTTCCCATCCTCTTGTTTGCACTTCTGACCATCTATCATCGCGTTAGCTAGTTACCGGGTGTCAAAGGCACTTGTCGAGACACACTTGACCTGGTGTATGTGTGTGTGTGTGTGTGTGTGTGTGTGTGTGCCTGCCTGCATGACCAGTGTCAGCAGGAGCTTGGTGGAATAAATACCCTGGCAGAACTCAGTGGCAGGTGAGGAGCTGGAAGGAAATAATATTCTCCTGGCGTGCCTTCAATAAACCAAGACCAGCACTGGCGTAACTTCAGACATGAACAAGCATATTCAGACATGTGGGTTACGACAGTGGGGGATGTAGTGGGGTGGGTGAGTGCTTGAGTGTGTGGTGTATGGAGTGCATATGTGGGTGGGTGGAAGAGGCAGTATGTGAGGGGAGGGATAGGAGGGAAAAAAAGGAGGGTGTGTGGGAAAGGGAGGGAGGAGGGAAGAAATGGAAGGGTCATCCAGGTCCCTAATAAAGAGGTGTTGGACCGTGACGTATTAGTTACTTATAGCTGAGTATGAGCTTCTGTGTAGCAGTGAGTAGTGCTACTTAGGGAGGGAGGGAGAGAGAGAGAGAGAGAGAGAGAGAGAGAGAGAGACAGAGAGAGAGAGAGAGAGAGAGACAGAGACAGACAGACAGACAGACAGACAGACAGACAGACAGAGAGACAGACAGAAAGAATTAGATGTATTAAGGTGCCTGCGCGATCCGAAAAGGGTATCCCTGCATCCCACAAGCCCAGCCTCCTCTACCTACGCAAAAGAAACAGTGCAGAGCGGTCATAAAACTCTAATATGCATGCGTGTACATAAGTATTTTTGTGCATGTATGTATGCTTATGTATGTATACACATATGTTGTATGTTTTTGTGTATATATGCGTGTGTATTTATAGGTAAAAGTAGGACACTAAACTTAATTATTAAAATAATGTTGGCAATTTGTCGCCTATTCATTGAATTAACAACCACAACCTGCAGTAACAACCACAACCTGCAGTAACAACCACAACCTGCAGTAACAACCACAACCTGCAGTAACAACCACAACCTGCAGTAACAACCACAACCTGCAGTAACAACCACAACCTGCATTAACAACCACAACCTACAGTAACAACCACAACCTACAGTAACAACCACAACCTGCAGTAACAACCACAACCTTCATTACATTGCAATACCGACGAGTTGACAAGGACATGAACAGTACCTGTTTAATTTCCTTAACGAGACGTTTCGCCCGCGTAGCAGGCAATTATACTCCAGTTTCGCCTACAGCGCAAGCGAAACGTCTCGCCAGTATAAAGATAACCAGGTGTTCCACACGTGTCCTAGTCCTTACTCCAACACTTCTAAGACACATCTGTGATGATTGGTTAATTCATTTTAAGCGCTAAACCACGTGGGTCATTCACCGCAAGACGTGGTGGAGGCTCGATCCTCCATCTGCTGAGCGCCAGACAGACGAACTTCCAGTTTTGTACTCACTCATATGTACAAACTGTGCAAAACAACCATTGTGAAAAAACGTGAGAAATTCTAAGCGCTTTCGTGATTTCTCACATCATCACAGGTCCTTGACCATGTGAGAAGTCACGGAAGCGCTTGGAATTTCACTATTTTTTCACAGTGGTTGCTGGATATTGCGATATCACCTGTTTACTGTGATCTTACTGAACGTTGAAAAGATTGAAGGCGATCAGAGAGCGTTGTCTCAGTTACCATACGGAAACCAAAATCGGAAATGGTCTTCATAAAACTAACCAAAAGGCGTTTGTACATGACAGTAGTTGTACGAACCTTCCGCTAGTTGCAGCGTACTAGCGCTGTGAGAGTTTAATATCGGTCGGATGAGGCGTTCTCAAGGAATAAACTAAAGCCTTCGAGAGGGAAAAAAACACACGTCAGGCAACGACTTAAAGGTATCCCTTCAGGGATACTTAATGAAAGAAAATTACAAAAAATAGAAAAAAAAATAATAGAAGAGTCTTATATCCTGGCCTGAAGGTATACCTTATTGCCCTGGAGGGATACATATACCAGCACTACACCTGTACAGGCGACAGGTGCTGAGGGCTAACACCTGTTATTAGACAGCAGGTGGTAGGCGCCTCCTTCAGCTTACCTTGTTGCACCTGTACGGTCGACAGGTGCTGCGGGCATACACCTGTTAACCAGGAGAGGACAGATGGTAGGCGAATCCCTGTACTCACCTTGGTTGCAAGCAATCACTTCCAGTCAGGTAAGTCTCACCGTGATTGCACTGGTCTACCTTCCACCTGACAGACTGATAACATCCGCACCGCTTACCGTGGCCCCTGGGGTTAGCGGTAAGGAAGTTCGTAAGCAGGGAGAGGAGGTGAGGAGGAGGAGGAGGAGGAAGAGAAGGATTGGGAGGGATGGGAGGAAAAGAGAGGGAGATAGCTAGAAGAGGGAGGAATTAGTAACTGAGGATGGGAACTGAAGGTGGAGGTCAGTGGCTTAAATAGGTAGGGAGGGGGAGGTGTTGATGGCAGTGGTGGTGGTAGTGTTGATGGTAGTGGTTGTGGTGTTGATGGTAGTGGTGATAGTGGTGGTTGTTGTGGTGTTGACGGTAGTTGTGGGTGTATGCTGATGGTAGTGGTAGCTGTGGTGTTGATGGTAGTGGTGGTTGTGTATTGATGGTATTGGTGACGGTAGTGGTAGTTGTGGTGTTGATGGTAGGAGTGTCTGTGGTGTTGATGGTAGTGGTGATGGTAGTAGTGGTGGTAGTGGTAGTTGTGGTGTTGATGGTAGTGGTGATAGTGGTCTTCGATAGCATATTAATAAAACACACTTTACGAGTTGTAACATTTAATTGTGAAGATGTTTCGCCCACCAGGACCCCCACCAGCACCACCAGCACCACCACCACCACCACCACCACCACCAGCAGCAGCAGCACATGCAGCGGTCACAACATTAATTTTTTAATGTTTTGTTTACAACGGCGGCGTCAGCAACACCTCCAGAGTCGCAAGTAAATTCTTGAAACTTTCTGACGAGTCGATGAGTGGGAACTTGAGTGGAAACTTGAGTGGGGAAGGGGCGTTAGGGGCTGTTCGTGGGGGGGGGGTTGAAGGGGAAGGAGAGTCGTGGAGTAATGCAGTTTAATAATGAATGGAGTAAGAGAAAATGGACGAATGATGAGAAAATGCCGAAGAAAATGGCTTCATGAATGGAGGAGGAAAAGAAGGAAGAAGAGAAGTTTGAAGAGGAAAAGGAGAGAAACGAAAGGGGAGGAAAATTAATAGGAATGGGAGAAGTGAAAGAGAGGTGTGTAGGGAGAGAGAGAGGTGAAGAAAGGAGTGAGGGAGAGAGGAGTGAAGGAAGGGAAGAAGACAGCAGGTAACCTCACCCACATTAACCTCGAATGAATAAAAAACAAGACAATTCTATTAGGCATCAGATGGAGGTAATAAAGACACAGGTAAAGAATTAGCTCAGGCACTGACAACGTTTCGCTCTGTGTAGACAACGTTTCGGTCTGTGTAGAACTTTTTTTCTGTTTAAAAATCTCGGTGTAATACTGCCCAGTCCTAAAACAATCTTTAATAAATCCAACACAATCATATTAACTTAACCCGTCAAGGGAGGTCTGTATGTCTCCTACGATAATAATAATAATAATAATAATAATAATAATAATAATAATAATAATAATAATAATAATAATAATAATAATAATAATAAATAACGGCTGTTAAAATTATTTTTATGTCATACTTTTTTTTCCTTGCGTTATAAATGGAGGACGAGAAATTCCCATTAAAAAAAATACCAGGTATTTTTTGAACACACAGGAAACAGCCTCGGGCCCAGTGTAGGGTCTCTGACCCCTGCAGAACGCCAGGTGGATGAGACCTATTTGTACGAAGGCCCCACACAACCGACCAGTCTGGTGCTCACCTGAGCTACACTTCTATTGGTAGACATGCTCTGGTGTTCACCTGAGCTACACTTCTATTGGTAGACATGCTCTGGTGTTCACCTGAGCTACACTTCTATTGGTAGACATGCTCTGGTCTTCACCTGAAGCACATCTCCACTGGTAGACATGCTCTGCCCTCACACCATTACCAGCTGCAAACCTTCTCCTCTCTATACCTTACAATTCACTGAATTTAATAAGATGATGATAAACTATTATGTACTGTAACCCTATGATTATCCTTGTGATGTATTAATGTAACTAATGCATTACATTCCATAAAATAAATCAAACAGCAACGGACTATTCGAGGAGATTATATCTACATGTTTATCTCTCTATTAATTTTTTTTAGCTTAGATACACAAAAACAATTTACAGAACAAGATTATTCGAAAACTAGCTTTTTTTCTTAGTTATTGTCGGCAATACGCACTTTTTTATTTAGTTTTTTATCTATTGCCGGTAATACGCAATTTTTGTTTTGCTTTCATTAAATTTCCTGGTAGGTTTTCACTCACTGGTTTGTTAAATTTGGAGCAAATGTTGAATTACTTATTTCAAGATTGTCTTTTTTTTTTAATAATATTTCTTTCACAAGTGTTTTAAGTTTCTCCTTACAGTTCTCTTCAGGTTGTTAAATGGGGTTTGTATAGCGGGTTACTTACAATTTGCTTCTGAATGTGTCATGAATAAACTCGTGTATATCAGGTCCAGTTTGTCAGTAACCGAGAGCGATCCCTTCGGCAGGTCACTTGCTGCGTCCAGGCCTGCTGCTGCTGCTCCTGCTGCTGCTCCTGCTGTGCAGGACACACTACACTTAAATCATTGCCCTCGTAACTTACACTTCGTTAATCTTGAAGTTTATCACACGTGCTTCGTTAAACCTAAAAAAAAGTTTGCTACATGTACTTCGTTAAGCTTAAAGTTTGCTGCACTTACTGTCAAGCATGAAATTCACTATGCCTACTTCGACAAGCTGAAATCTTGCCACACTGACGTCGATAAGCACACGTATGTACACATTTCAGGACATTAAATGTTGTGTCAACTGTAACACAAGTGTTCATTACTTCACACTCTGGATGTATCTGCCCATCATTTACAACCTTGATACATTTGCCGCTGTAAACGCCACCTTACTGCATTCAGCTGGTTAAAGTTGGTGGAGCCTAACACACCTCCTTTGTTCAACTGGATATTTGCCACATTTATTTTCCTAAGCTTGCTCCACCTACGTCGTTAAGCTGGAAGCTTGCACACCTTCTTCATCAAGCTGGAAACATGTGTAACGGAGCTTAGCTTTTACCTCTTGCTCTGAAAAGCTTTAACAGCTATGATTATGATTACGTTAATTATATGTAATTAACGTATGGTACAATTTCCTAAATAGGTCGCTAATGACAGAAGGTATTGTGGCGCGGTGAGAGAGAGAGGGAGAGAGAGGGAGAGAGAGGGAGAGAGAGGGAGAGAGAGGGAGAGAGAGGGAGAGAGAGGGAGAGAGAGGGAGAGAGAGGGGGGGGAGACTGTCTACGAAGTACAGGTGTTGTAGATGTGGGAAGGAAGAAAACGTGGAGGCAAACAGAGAAGGAAAAGCAGATGGAGCAATAGTAGCATAATCAATAGAAACAGGATACTAGTAGTAATAGCAGTAGTAGTAATAGTAGTAGTAGTAGTAATAGTAGTAGCAATAGTAGCAGCAATATCAGTGTTAGTAACAGAAGTAGCAGTTGCTGCTAGTGATAATAACAGCAGTGGTAGCAGTAGTAGTAGCATAAGCAGTATGAGAGGCAGAGGTGGTGCGAGTGTTTCTGGAAGAGAGTGACACAGGTGATCATGGAAGTAACAAATGTAGTTCTGGAAGTGAGTGACAAATACGTTTCTGCAGTAGAAAAATTATCCACCTGTAGTGTTGGAAGTGGCCGAGGTGGTGCTGCTGGAAGTGGCCGAGGTGGTGCTGCTGGAAGTGGCCGAGGTGGTGCTGCTGGAAGTGAAAGAGGACGAGGAGTAGGAGGAAGAAAAGATGATCGTGCTCGAAGTGGGAGAAAGTGGAGGCGTTGGCGTTGAAAGTAGAGGAGGAGGAGGAGGAGAGGAGGAGGAGGAGGAGGAGGAGGAGGAGGAGGTGATGACATTCGATGAGAAAGGCTATTAAAAACTTCGGCAGGTGAGAAGGAAAAGGTACTTGAAGCTTCGCAGTAAAAGAGGAGGTGTAAGAGGCTATAGCAACAGAGGAGGTGTAAGAGGCTATAGCAACAGAAGAGGTGTAAGAGGCTATAGCAACAAAGGAGGTGTAAGAGGCTACAGCAACAGAGATGTACGAAGTTACAGCAACAGATGAGGAGGTGTAAGAGGCTACAGCAACAGAGGAGGATGTATAATAAACTTAAGTAGAGGAGGTGCTGGTAGTGCAGGTGAATGATAATGAGAGGAGGATAATTACGGAGAAGGATAGTAAAACGGGGAAGAGGAGGCACAGAGAGACGAGGGAAGATAGGCCATGTAGAGAGACTAGGGAAGACCTCACATAAACCTGGAGGGAAGGAAGGCTCCCACATAAGCCTGGAGGGAAGGAAAACTCCCACATTAAGCCTGCAAGCGCTGCATTACATCAACACCGGAAGATGGGCAGACCAGCCGCCCGCTCCTGAAGGTTAGAGGAAGGAGACGTCCTGACTAAGATCTCAACAACAGCACCAACAGGAGTGGGGAAGGCGGGGAGGGAGGAGAGGCACGAGGAGAACGAAGGGAAAGGAGACAAAGGAGAAGGTAACGCTAGAAAGAGTGAAAGATGTGAAGTGCATCATAATTGGCTTGGGGAGGAGTGAAAACACAGAAAGAACGACTGAGGAAATCGAACAACACAAGAACTTTGGAAGCAACAAATGCAGAGTAATTGCCCAAGGAATTCGAAAGAAAATGTTGAGGTGAATAAGACTGAGAACAATAAAGAACTATAAGACGGTCAATGAAATAACGAAAAAGGGAGAACAAAAATAAAGCCTTGAGGAAAAACAAAGACGGTGAGGAAGGAGATAATAAAGCGCTGGAGGAGAATGAGAACTTTAGAACGAATGAATGGATAGAGCAATAATGACATGTAAAAATGGCAGTAAGGAGGAGGCGGAGGAGAAGGTGGAGGAGGGGCTGTTACTCCTGGGGAACCAAACAGGAGCACGTTTTTCATCCTACTGTGGTAATTTATGATTGGTTGGCCTGCGGGGGAGGAAGTGCGATTACCGGTAATAAGAGGCCATCACAAGCGCTCCCTGAGACGACAAGATTCCACAGAGTTTCGCCGAGTTTCACAGTCATTAGCAGGTCTATGATTGGTTTTTAAGACCCGTGTATGGCCGTTTGTTGACCACAAAGTGTTTTAGATCTGCTTAAACACAAGTGATTGACCGCTGGGGAAAGAGCTTGCCTGCAGCAGGAAGCCAAGGAGACATACTGGATAAAACATTTTCAAGATTTTTAAATGTCATGCCGTCATAATATTGCCCAGAACAGGCTGTTTCCATGACTCCGATTGCCTGCATACTGACTGTGGAAGTCCCAGAGGGAATGTTGCAGCTGAATTCAACTGCATCTACCGGGTAATGGGGTAAGTTTCCCCCCTGCCTGGTGTAGTTGTGGGTGCTGGCGGAGGAGGTGTTCGTGCTGGGAAAGGTGGTCATGGAGGCGAAGCTGAGGTAAGGTGTGAGGTGTTGGGTCGAGGTATCGAACACTTGTGGAGGTGGTGCCTCCGGCTGCCTCTGACCCAGGGCGACGCCAGGGTCAACACGTCAGTAGTCAGGCTCATTCAACCACCACACCATCTTTCTTCTTTATCCCCGTCTGGCTTGTGCTTTCATCAGTGTGTATTTTTCCCATTTATTCACGAATTAACAGTTGTGAATAACAGCTTAGTGAAAAGCAAGTGATGATTCTAACTGATAGTTGGAAATACACCTGCTGCACTTATCTCTGTTATACCTGAGGCTACACCCGCAGTATTACCTGGTGGTGGTCGAATACAACCTGAAGAGATTCATTCATGGCTGACGTCGGTTTGACCCCGACAGTGGAAGGTCTTGAAGAGTTGCAAGGGAAAACTATTGTGACTTGTCTCTCATTTTGCAGCTACAGACTTTACTGAAATCGCCGGAGGTTTTCTTTTCGAATTTTCATTCCAAGAACTACAGCACGACTAAAGTAAATTCTCCGTATCCAGTGAACTGACTTTTCATTCATACTTTTTTTGCAGATTGTGACCTTTTTTTTGTTTAATAGCCAGAGCGGTGGTGCGAGAGGATACGGGTGAGGGCGGACACGGGTGAGGGCGGCGGTGAAGGAGGATGTGAGTGACGGAGGACACGGATGAGGGCGGCGGTAAGAAATATTTTAGATTTTCGCCTAGAGGGGCGAGTGTACTGGACAGTTCCACTCGTCCCGTGAGTGAACACGCCGCCGTAAAGGCACTACAATACTGCCAGTGTTCGAAACGCAACTGGGCGATATCAGTTCAGGAATCTGCTCCAGTATTTTGGGTATCACCATTATAAATTACTATAATCTAATTGTAGCCTATTCTGTATAATTCAGTATAATGTTGCTACCATAGTTACAACGTGCTTAAACTTTTTATATTCGTATTTGGAATTAGTTGTATAATACACAAATAACCCTCACATAGAAAAGAGAAAAAACTTATGACGTCGTCATAAGTTTTTTTTTCTCCTCTCTCCTGTGTGTGGGTCACTTGTGTATCGTTCCAGTCATGGTATAGTGCCCTTTTTGATCTTTCTTATTTGTATAATCTTGTAATCGACATTCTGAAAGATAGAGTGAAAAAGAGTGTGTTAATCTTGGTCTCAACACACTCTACACTGTCTTGGAGTTGTTGAACTAACTCGTTACCTGGGAAGATAACTTATACGACTCCTGACCACCAGTGTTTGAAGCATCTACTTCCACCTTCCTTGATGCTGTACAGATTCACAAGTTCCCAACGCACACAACCTCTCTCTCTCTCTCTCTCTCTCTCTCTCTCTCTCTCTCTCTCTCTCTCTCTCTCTCTCTCTCTCTCTCTCTCTTCTCAGTGAATTCACTCTTAGTTTTTAATTTATATGTTTAATAACACTGCAACAGCTTGGTTTACCAGGCAAGCACCAGACGAGCCTGGCTCATAGCCGGGCTGCATAGTAGGAAAACCCTGAAAGTAAATCAAATGCATATAAACCAGAAGTTTGTATATTCTTGTGCTCTTGTTTTTGTTAGTTCATCAGATCTCTCATTCCCTGCGGTGTTTATTATGAGGTATCTATATATACTTGACTAGCGTGTATATACATTTTCTAAAATTTCCTGTTGATGAGGTAATATACGGGTGAGGGAGCCGGGTAGTGTGGATATGGGTTAGAAAAGTGATGAGGTGAAATATGGGTGAGGGAGACGGTGATGGAGGACACGGGTGAGGGAGACGGTGATGGAGGATAGAGGTGAGGGAGGTGTTGAGGTTTGATACCTGCCACACCAGTCCATTATTACGATCATATTTATTTGTCTCTTCCTCCCCTTCCACTGTGCCAGTATCTCCACCATCATCTTCACCATTACCACCTCGTCCATGGTGTTACCACCATTATTAACCCTTATCAGATACATCACCAACTTTGCTTTCAGTACCTCCCAAAAAAACTCATATCGTCCTCGTATTATTATTATTATTATTATTAGATAATTTATGAGGGATATTGTTATCCTCTGAGAGAGGTTTCTTCACTCTCACAAGTGGTGATATCATCAGCCTAGTCTCTAAATTTCAAGATAAATGTTTTGCCTTATCTTTTGCCTTATCACTGTTTTTTTTTATCGTGGTCATATGTACTGGCAAGGCTATGGTAGATGAGATAGGGACTGGGATAGGACAGAACAATAAAAAAGGCTTGTGGGTAGACAGGAAGAGACAGGTAAGAAAGAGTAAATGGCCCCAACCAATTTGGGTTCTACTTTACACCTTTTTGTCGCAAGGAGCTGAGTTACCCTTTCTATTCTTATCGCTGTTATCTTAGAAAAAACAGCACAATGGAAACCTTACAATTACACCGATGAAGGCTCGATCCTTCTTCGGGTAATTGAACCTTCGTACAACCTTAGAAGAGCAGGAAATGTGACCACCAGACCACGTCAGGAGACAAGGATTCCAAAGTAATCGTTTATGGATTGTCAAGTGATCTTGAATTATTAAATATTTTGAATATGCTTGATAATAGCTATGGGGAAGATGCGATTCATCTAGTTCCTTAAGAACCGTTGGATAAGTGTCATAAAAGAGAACTTATTTTGATACAGACTTAGTGGTTCTGAGAACCCAAGACTTAGTGGTTCTGAGAACCCAAAAAGAGTTTACGGGATCTTCACGATGTTAAAATTCACACTCACACACAAATTTAGAAGCAAGAAAGTTATATAAAAGAAGATGTCCCTAGAGAATGTAATTCAGAGGTTACTAAAGACTTGAAATTTATTGTTCTTCCACTGAGGCTACATTACACACAAAACTATTAATATAAATATATGAATAAACAATTTATTAACATTTGATCGTGTCACGAAGAAGTGAAGACATTTTTTTTTTTTTATCTCACATGATCCTGGACTAAACCTGAGATATATCCCAGTGAGCAAGCCAACATTTATGAGGGAACTGAGGGAGTTAGGTGGTGATTATGAGGGAACAATTGGTAAGTCACCCCTGTATGTAAGAGTTGTCCCAATCCCTCTGTTATTCTGTTGATGAGGACTGCAGTTGAGAGTAGACTAAAGAAGATGTCGGGGAATAAAAACGTTTAAGATCCATTGAATTATTGATGGATGTTCACTAACATGGATAAAAAAACCGGTTATCGCGAACAGCTGTGATCGTAACAAGTGGCGTGCCACAGGGGTCAATCTTGACGCCTCTTTAACATTTGTTGAGCCTTGCCACAAGTAGTGCAACCATTTGCAACAACCAGCACAACCGATTGCCACAACAAATACAACTACTTGCTACAACCAATACAACCACTTGCCACAACTAGCACAACCACTTGCAATAACTAGCACAACGACTTTCAACAACCACCACCACTACCATCATAACCACCAGTACAACCCTCACCATCGCCACCATAACTACCAGCACAACCCCCATCACCATATCTACCAGCACAACCCCCATCACCATAACTACCACCACAAATACCACCACCATTAAGTACCACAACAACAACCCCCTCCCCTAAAATCAACGAGCACAACAACCACTGCCATAACTTTCAGCATAACCACCACAATTATCTACCAGCGCAGCTACCACCAACACAGGAGCCGGCTATAGCCTTCACCACCATGATTATCCACCAACAGTTCACGCCCCTAACTTAAAACGTGCTTTCATACTCCTAGTTTATCTCTCTCTCTCTCTCTCTCTCTATATATATATATATATATATATATATATATATATATATATATATCCGAGATATATTATTGTTACTATTACTACTATTATTATTATTATTATTATTATTATTATTATTATTATTATTATTATTATTATCATCATCATCATTATCATTAAAATATTTTCTTCCAATTCTAAAATCTCATTTTTTTCAGCCTTTTTCAAGAGTTTTAATGTTTTCATATCGTAAGTTACGTCTGGGTTTTCCAGATCCATCATCATGAAGCGCCTGACTCTTGAAGCCTCTTTAACTTTCCCTAAGAAACTACTGTTGGTCTGATACTGACCTTCCTGCTGAACCGTGCCTTAATAACCAGCCAAGTAAATAGCGTTTCTTGAATCGCCCGACTTTCACAGACCTTCCTGAAGTGAGTTATTTTGTTTTATGGCTGCTATAAGTCGTGAAATAGTGTTTTAGTGGCTCTATTTTAACAAAGAGAATATTATCGTAGCTACGATGAAGGAGGGAAGGTGACCAACTATTGAAAGTGGCAAGTTGCTTTGTGAAGAACTCGAGACTTGTTAACATAGTATGTATACGTTATAACACGTAAGTAAATGTGAAACCAGAAGAGGTGAATAAACAGAGCAAGTGAATGCACGACCAGAAACACAACTGGCAAAAATTAAAACAGAGGAAATAAAGAAGCCATTGACAGAGGAAATAAAGAAACCATTGACAGAGGAAATAAAGAAACCATTGACAGAGGAAATAAAGAAGCCATTGACAGAAGAAATAAAGCCATTGACAGAGGAAATAAAGCCATTGACAGAGGAAATAAAGAAGCCATTTACACAGCAAGCACAACGATAAAAGTCAATTAACATAAACCCTTCAATACTGAGATAAATGGCGCTGATGTGGAGCCCACACCCATATCAACAACGTTAAGCATTGAAAAGGTGATTGATTAGCGTCGGAACCGAGAAGTAAAAGTAATTTCCGAGACTAGAAGGACAAAGAGAGAGTTTAGAGGACTAGACAAGGCAGACGTAAACTGTTCAGAACGGGAGTAACAAAAACATTAAGACATAGATGAAAATCTAATACACGGATAACTCGAAGATACACAGTAAACACTGTGCAACGCAACAGTAGAAGAGAAGATACTTCTGAGATACGTAACAGGAACAATGTACAGCTTTAAAAGAGATGCGATAATACCAGGCAATATATATATATATATATATATATAATCATAACCATAATATTTAAAGGGGGTGGACCGGTAAGCCAGCTGAAGGCCTCGGTCAGATGACCCAAAGCTCCAGCTGCGGGTCATCATGTGACTAAGATCCCCGTCAGGAAACACTTGTCCCGTTTCCTGACAAACGTTTCCTAACCTAACTTAACCTAACCTAACTTAACCTATCTTATAACAGGCATGATTCTTCTCCATGACCTAAATAACACTTGATCAAAATGATTACTTTACCAAAGATAATCAAAATTTCGCCTTTAACCGACGTCAGATATCGTAAGTAACTACAATTTTCCTGTCTCGTTGCAGAAATTGCTACTGTGTAAGAAGTGCAGTGAAAACAAGTGCAAGAACTTCTAAACTGAGGCGAAGTGGATGTTTTGCTGGCAGTCATCGTGGCAGGTTGAGAATTTCATTCATGTGTGACCTGGGTGCCGTTTTTTCCACTATTAGTAAGCGATATTATACGGGCTTACACGTGTGAGCATAGGCAGGCACAGCAGCTAGCAAGCCACACACACACACACACACACACACACACACACACACACACACACACACACACACACACACCGCCTTACACAAATAACCCACACATAGGGGAGTGAAACTTGTGACGTCGTTTCGGTCCGACTTGGACCATGAAATAGTCACACAGAAACGCGAAGGGAAGGGAGCCAGTTACATTCAATGTGCAGGTTATTTATGTACTGCTCCAGTCACGGCATTATGTCTTTTTATTCCATATCACCTTATTCCTCCCTCCCTCCCTCCTCCCTCCCTCCCTCCCTCCCTCCCTCCCTCCCTCCCTCTCTCCCTCCCTCACTCTCTCCCTCCCTATCTTCAGTGATTAAGTTTGTTTTGGCTTACTGGCGAAGTGACAATGATAGCAACTCTGGCCTGGCCGCCTCACTAGCGACGCTAGCAGACCTGCTTCTCTCATTACCATAAGGTTGTGACAGCAGCAGTGTTGCCGTTATCAGTAGTGTCAGCAGTAGCAGGAGTGTCAGCAGCATCAGCCAGAGCACTAGATCCAGGCTGCTGAGAGCGTCAGCAGCAGAGCTCTCAAACGTGTCTCACGAAAATTATAACGACACGATTCCAAAAAAATCTTCCATGAGACACATGCAACAGGGGCAAAGAGCGTTCCTCCTTCCCTCACGACGCACTGCGTCATAACGTACGTGCGTCTCTTGGCTGCAGCGCACCGCGGCTGGGGTACATACAAGGCCACAGCGGCGGGGGTGTAACAGCTGGTGTACACAAGAGCTCACTCCTAAGCATTTAAAGGAGTATTTAAAGCTCCCCTCATCAAAGCTTGTCTTGCAAGGTTTTCAAGGAGCCCCAGGCGTCACCCAGCGGACCCCAGACCTCACCCAGGGGACCCCAGGCCTCACCCAGGGGACCCCAGGCCACACCCATGGGAACCCCAGGCCTCACCCAGGGGACCCCAGACCTCACCCAGGAAACCCCAGGCCTCACCCAGGGGACCCCTGGCCTCTCCCAGGGGACCCCAGACCTCACCTAGAGAACCCCAAACCTCACCCAGTGGCCCAGGGGGCACACTGCCGTTGGTTCAGCCCTCCAGCACACGGATGATGAGGAATCATGATGATCAACATTATTAATTATTATTATTATTATTATTATTATTATTATTATTATTATTATTATTATTATTATTATTATAAAATTTTATGAGGAAACCCTAAACCAGTAGGGGTGGTACAGTGCCTGGGGAATGGGGTAGAGGGTGTCAATCAGCCATGATCCGAGGAAGAGGATGTTAGCTCCAGTTCCTTGGATCACGAATCGTTCAATAGCACCAAGCCCTCCTTCAAGAGGTTCAAGTGAGGGAGTTATGAGCTTTACCACCTCATGGCATAAGGACTATTATCGATATACACCAAAGGTTCACCCGCGTGGCGATGGGTACTGAAGGAAGAACAAGCGAACAAAACATGTGAACAAGTGAAGAATAACAAGTGAACGAGAACAAGTGAACAAAACTGCTTAAATTACACAGAGGGAGACAATTTATTGAGGGCAGAACGAGTTTAACGTCTTTGTTATGCATTTTCCAGCAGACTGACTTAATTCCGGATACACCTCCTGATATATATATATATATATATATATATATATATATATATATATATATATATATATTATTATATATATATATATATATATATATATATATATATATATATATATATATATATATATATATATATGCAAGACAAGCCATGGAAGGTGGAAATCTTTAGCTCAAGTACTTTCACACTTCTCAGTGCGTCATCAGGAGCTATGCAATGTTGCAAGGCTGCAACTGAAGGAGTGAGGGGAAGTTTTCTCAGAGTAGCGCAGTGCGGGTTTGTCACCTGCCGCAGCCTCTCTCGGCATGTGGGCCAACGGTTTGGTGCCACCCCGCACCACCACCATCCCCCTCACCCCCATATAGGGTAGGAGGGTTTTGAGATGTCAAGTATTATGAAATTAGAAGATATAATAGTCAGCCCCAAGCTTTTTCTAGCCGCTTAGAACAGTTCATGTGACTTGAGAAAATACGTTTCTCAGTGGATACTATATATATATGGATTGCTATTATTCTGTGTAACCTTTTTAATTAATAAAAGGAAATGAATGTGCTCTTTGTCCGTTTAAATGTCCTGGTCTGGGGTACTCGAGTGTTCCCAGGGGTACTCAGAAGTATATCCTCATATTTTCCTAAATATTGTCTAACACGCGATCTTAACAATGCAGAACAAGCCACATGGGGAT
Organism: Cherax destructor; assembly: GCA_009830355.1. NCBI lineage: Eukaryota > Metazoa > Arthropoda > Malacostraca > Decapoda > Parastacidae > Cherax > Cherax destructor. The sequence continues at coordinate 188,740 of WNWK01002362.1, forward strand.
GTAAATCTTTAGCTCAAGATCTTTCGCCATCTCGTGCGTCGTCAGAAGCTATGCAATGTTAAAAGACAGGAACAGGTAGGAGGGTAAATTCTCTGAGGCGAGGCAGAAGGTATCAGTGGCAACCCATATCACAGAGTTAGCGAGCCACTACCGACCCACAGGTGTGGGTCGGTGGAGAGAGAGAGAGAGAGAGAGAGAGAGAGAGAGAGAGAGAGAGAGAGAGAGAGAGAGAGAGAACACGTGACTACTCACAAAATACTCCAAGGAATTTATGATGAAGATAAGGTAAAAACACGGGCGGCTCACAGGGATGTTAGTACTTTCCTATTCTGACTCATAAGAGAGTTGAATTAAATACAGAAGTGATGGACGTAGCTTTAAGGGTGGATATGATAGGAATCACGGGGCCAGAAACCAGTCATGCTGGTTGCTGCAGCTTGAGGGGAAGGGGCGGGGGGTCCAGGAGCCAGGACTCGACATCCGCAAAGAGAAACAGGTGAAGACGGGTTACTGGATGCCAGTTCCGCCATAACAGATGAACATTCATGTGTATAGATCAGGTCTTGGGTTAAGCCAGATCTCCGTGAACCCCCGACAGCTTTGTTGTATGAGTGTATCTGAGAGAGAGAGAGAGAACGAGAGAGAAAGAGAGAGAGAGAGAGAGAGAGAGAGAGAGAGAGAGAGAGAGAGAGAGAGAGAGAGAGAGAGAGAGAGAGAGAGAGAGAGAGAGAGAGTGAGAGAGACATGAATGTACAGGAGATTGGTAACAAAAGAACTTTTATACTATGTTGAAGTTATTTGATGATAAAACAAGCTATTCTCTACCAGGGAGAGCAAGGGAAGGGTGTATGTGGCAGGGAGGAAATATATGGAAGAGGGGAGGGTGTATGGGTAAGGGGGAATATGTCTGTAACAGGGAAGTATATATGGGGCATGGGGAACATACGGGAGGGGGAATGGTGTATGGTAGGGTGTATGAGGCAGGGAGAGTGTATATGGGGCATATGGCAGGGGAAGGGTGTTTGGGCAGGGAGAGGGTGTTGGGAGCAGGAGGAAGAGCCACATAACATCATGGTCTCAGCATTTAATATGAGAAAACATCGTTATGACCCTCATCTCATTACCTGTGGCGTGAACAGCATACTAACTCTGGCGCAGCAATGACAGAGGCTGAGTCAGTACTTACGAACGCTTGTCAGGAGCTTAGTGAACACAGAAGGGAGAGAGAGAGACTATGCTAGACATGTCTCCCTCCCACACAGTACCATTTTATTCAGAAAACTGGCACAGAGATAAGTTATGCACCATCATAACAGAAAAAAAATAATCGAAAACATAATTTTGTCTATAATTTACAACTTCGACGTCTATATTTTTCTAAGTAACAAAAAAAATCATTAAAATTAGTTTTAAAAATAAAGAATTGGCCAGCCAAGGTCGAGCAAACAGCCTTGTTTACCCCAGAAAAGGACACAGAACGGTGGACAATTTTTTTTTTTAAACTATAGCGTCACCACCCAAGAATAGAGAGGGCAAACTCGTTTATAATTTATCGCATTCGTTTTATCACCGTGAATATTTATCATCAATCATTTATTTGCAACTCTTACTGATATTTTCGTGGTCGAGCCAACTCTTGTTGCGCTGTTGTTTGGTGATACGGACGCTGAAAACACATCATTAAACAAAAGGAGGAAACATTAACATGGGTGAAGAAAAGACACAGGCGCAGAAAAAGCTTTCATTGTAACAACGTTTCGCTCTGTATCAGGCGAAATGTTATCACAGCAAAAGCTTCGTCGGGTCGCCAACTGGAAAACACCCGGGACACTACCGGCGAACCACATCCAATCCAACAAAAGCTGGTTCAGCGCCTGTCGTTCCTTTGCCGTCAGCGGTAAGAGACTGCATTCAGGTGCTTTGGGGAAGAGATAGTTGACGCCTGTCTGATGAACAAGACATGTGCAATACTTGGATGTCTTCGGCATCATAAAGAAACTCAAATGTTGCACATGTGTCTTATTGATCAACTTGTCGGGTGATGTGTACCTTCAATAATGCGATACTTCTCATGCCTTCATCTGTGTACCTTCAATAATGCGATACTTCTCATGCTTTCATCTGTGTACCTTCAATAATGCGATACTTCTCATGCCTTCATGGACAGCAGCTACACCACAACATTTATGACCACAGGAAAGCTACGATCATATAAGATATTGCTAAAAAAAAAAAATAACGCTGCCTGACTGCCTTCGGCAAGCACGACAGTTTGACACAGTGAATACCAGTGTATATTCTGACATAAAACTGTTCATTCAATGTTTGGCTAAATTAAATACTATGATACCCAAACTGTATTTGTTACTGTATTCAGCAAAATGTTAATCTTAAGTAGCATTAAGAAGATCGTGGGAAAAGGTATATACTCCCTCTTGTATTCCAGTATATAATAATATATCTTCTTCCTCTTGTATTCCAGCATCTGATAATGCATGATTATCTACTCTTGTTGTTGTATTCCAGCGTATTATATAGTCGCAAAAAGTTAAATGCTATAGTTATATGACGCTGCTATATAAGAATGCCACACAGACACTGCTTGTTGAACTCGTCCCTAGAGACTGTGACATGCGCTATATGCAATTAGTAAAGTATTTATGGTAGTTGCAGTTATCTTGCAGTTCCCTCACTTGAAATTGAACCCGAATTCTTCGGTTGTGAGCTCTAACACAGAGTATGTCACGTACAATAACTATTCAAAATGAAATATAGAGTGAAAAGATTTTTCACCCTGAGCTCCTTCAGGAAGAGGGATAATGAAGGGGGGTCTTGATGCTGACGAAATGTTAATGTTGCAGTTTTATAACTGTAGTGTAAACGCGCCTCTGGCAAGACAGTGATGGAGTGAATGATGATGAAAGCTTTTCTTTTTCGGGCCACCCTGCCTTGGTGGGAGACGGCCGATGTGTTAATAAAAATAATAATAACAATCATACTACTACGACTACTACTACTACTACTACTACTACTACTACTACTACTACTACTACTATATAATAATAATAATAATAATAATAATAATAATAATAATAATAATAATAATAACAATAATAATAACAATAATAATAACAATAATAATAACAATAATAATAATAATAATAATAATAATAATAATAATAATAATAATAATAATAATAAAAATAATCATACTACTATTACTAATATTAATAATAATAATAATAATAATAATAATAATAATAATAATAATAATAATAATAATAATAATAACAATACTGAGTCAGAATGCTTGGAGGGTCACATTTCGTCACTGACAGCACCTAAGAATCTTGGTCACTGATTATAATTAAATCGCCGCTGGCTGTGTGGCCACCTGCGGTAACCACAACCCAACGGGACTCCCATTCATACCCAAGGAGAATGAAGGGAACAGCTGGGTGGTAGTGGTGGTGACAATATTGGTGGTAGTGGTGGTGGTGACGGTGATAGTGGTAGTTGAAGCTTTGGTGGTAGAGGTACTGGTGGTTTTGGTGTTGGTGGAGGCGGCTGTGGTGATAATGGTGGTGTTGTGTCATGCCAACGCCCCCTTCCCCTCTCCCATCCCGGCCCCGTGCCCCAGATACGTCAGCTGACTGGCGCTACCCATTCATTCAGAAAACCAGTAGCACGCTCATTCATTCACTACCTCATCTCATTCTTACTACGGGGCAGGAGGCTGGGCTGGGCGTGTGCACACGCGCGCGCCCCAGCTACCTGGCAGGGCAGGTCGGCCACGCTGGAATGCGGCAGGAATTTGGTGGGTATCATTATCATTCTGAGCTTCTTTTGGGGCAAGGATCGTAAGGTATCTTTAAATCCAGTTTGTACTCTTTTTTTTTTCAAGCTACAGTATGAATTATCGGTGGTAGCGAGGGATGTTTAGTTGATGTTTTGAAGCCTTTTTTGGGGGGAATCTTTTTTGGCTCTTTTTTTTCATAGCTTATCTAATCGAATTTCACGATTCATCTTGCGTTTGTATTGGCTTCGTCTCGGTACGTTATTTCCGGGAAGGAGATGATGTCCTTGGAAGGTAGGGGTGACCTGCACTCACACTCCTTATTACATCTTGAATGACTCGCAAAATAGCGACTGATTGTAAACAACTCACTGAACGGGAGTTGAACCGTCCTCACTCCCTTCACTGAGTTACTTGATTATTGTCTTTTGGTGGTTCCGGGGATCCTCGCCCCCCCCCCCGCAGTCTGCTCGTGATCGCTACACGCTTTCCGATGTAAGTACCATAACCTGGCTGATCAGAAGTTGTTTGGAGGAGCTTGTCTGACTCTCTCTCTCTCTCTCTCTCTCTCTCTCTCTCTCTCTCTCCCAGACGATAGCAGTCTACTTGTGACTCCCCATAAATCTGAAGGGTGTTGGAAAACCTTTGATTATTTATGCTTATGGACGTTTTTGCCTTATTAAACTTATTGTATTCCTGATTTTCTCTGGAAGCATTATGTACCGCCAGTCACGTCTCCCGGCCTCATGTGGGCAGATCTGAAACCAGTTCCTGTGGTATTCTTAAAGATTTAATCGTGTATCCTTGTCGGCTGAACTCCAGAGAGTAGATATTGAGGGATTTTACGAATTTTCACTATCTCAGGTGTTCGACTGAGTTGTTATGAAAAGTTAAAGTTCTCTATACATTCTCTAGATCTAAAATATCGCCAATCTGGGTCGTAAATAGCAATATTGCAGGTTAGAAATTGCAACTTTAAAAGAGTATCGTCATTGACTTAGCATCTCTTCCTCTGAAGGTTCTCATTAACCAGCTCAACGTGTTTCTTGCAGTTGTAATGGTAAGATTGCAGTGGATCTTGAACGCAAGATCTTACGACATGGTTACCCCTAGGTCTCTTAAGGTCCATCGTGAGGTTTCATGGTTAATGGTAGTGGTCTCCCGATGAGATGAAGGCTGCTGTGTCACAGTGGTAGTGGTGGTGGTGGTAATTGTGGTTGTGGGATTGGTGATGGTGATAATTCTGGGGTTGTAGTAATGGTGGTTGTATTGGCAGTAACGGTGGAGATTGTGTTGGTATTAGTGGTGGTAGTAGTGTTGGTAGTAGTAGTAGTGGTGTTGTTGGTGGTGGTAGTAGTAGTGGTGGCTGTAGTGGTGCCTCACCCACCTACACACCTGACCCGAGAAACAGGTTTGTTCTACCACTTCTTCATAAGCTCTGCAACATTTACAAAGTATTGCTTCACTGCAGCTGCACCTCCCTAACGCTCACAACGGCAACACTATTATTTATAGCTGAAACTTTCTACCTTTTTTTCCCCACTAGTACTGTTACCGTAACTTGTACCGTTACCGAGACTTTTACTGATGACGAGATTTTTACCGTTAAAACTGCTTAATCGTTACCGTTTCTCGGCTATATAGACAGCAGTTAGAGGACAAGATTTGCACTCTGCCATAGTGATGGTGACGGGAAGAGTTTCTGTATGGTTGCACTCTAGGGTCGCAGCTCTTGGGCCGCTGCTAACGTTACCTCGCTCAGCTCACAGCGAGTCTGAGTACTGTTTACTGGAGTCACTATGAGAGACGATGCAACGGAGGGCTTGTGATTTCTTGACCTCCATCTTCCCTTCCGGTTCGATCCTCAGTAATCCGTGAAAAAAAAACTTGCCACTGTTTATTACGGTTACAGGTTAAGTGGTTATTGACAAGTATCTTTGACAAGAGATAACTAAAACACACACACACACACACACACACACACACACACACAGTGTCTCTGTTTGCAGATGATGTGAAGTTGATGAGAAGAATTCAATCGGACGAGGACCAGGCAAAACTACAAAGGGATCTGGACAGGCTGCAAGCCTGGTCCAGCAATTGGCTCCTGGAGTTCAACCCCACCAAGTGCAAAGTCATGAAGATTGGGAAGGGCAAAGAAGACCGAAGACGGAGTACAGTCTAGGGGGCCAGAGACTACAAACCTCACTCAAGAAAAAAGATCTTGGGGTGAGTATAACACCAGGCACATCTCCTGAGGCGCACATCAACCAAATAACTGCTGCAGCATACGGGCGTTCAGGACCCTGTACACCGTGTACGTTAGGCCCATACTGGAGTACGCAGCACCAGTTTGGAACCCACACCTAGCCAAGCACGTAAGGAAACTAGAGAAAGTGCAAAGGTTTGAAACAAGACTAGTTCCGGAGCTAAGGCTTATGTTCTACGAGGAGAGGTTAAGGGAAATCGACCTGACGACACTGGAAGACAGGAGAGATAAGGTGGACATGATAACGACATATAAAATACTGAGAGGAATTGACAAGGTGGACAGAGACAGAATGTTCCTGAGATGGGACACAGCAACAAGGGGTCACAGTTGGAAGTTGAAGACTCAGATGAATCCCAGGGATGTTAGGAAGTATTTCTTCAGTCACAGAGTGGTCAGGAAGTGGAATAGTTTGGGAAGCCATGTAGAGGAAGCAGGATCCATTCATAGCTTTAAGAAGAGGTATGATAAAGCTCATGGAGCAGGGAGAGTGACGCAGTAGCGGCCAGTGAAGAGGCGGGGCCAGGAGCTATGAATCGACCCCTGCAACCACAACTAGGCGAGTACACACACACACACACACACACACACACACACACACACATGCTCTCACAAAATCAGCACCACTGTTCTCTGGCGTCTGTAACAAGCTAACTTTCTTCTCTGGAGACGCACGCTACGAGAGAAAGATAGACAGATAGATAGAGAGAGGGAGACAGACAGATATATAGATAGATAGAGAGAGAGAGAGATAGATAGAGAGATAGAGAGATAGATAGAGATAGATAGATAGATAGATAGATAGAGAGAGAGAGAGAGAGAGAGAGAGAGAGAGAGAGAGAGAGAGAGAGAGAGAGAGAGAGACAGGGAGGAGGCTTGACTCACGTTGAACAATCAACTCCCCCCTTTTTAAAAAAAGCTGTCCCCATGAAAGGGCTTCTTCACTTGTCTCTTTTTTCTAGTACCTCCCACCTGAAGATATTTACCCAAGCCTCAGGTAACATCAACTCTACTTCCCGAGGCTCAGATAACATCAACTCTACTTCCCGAGGCTCAGATAACATCAACTCTACTTCCCGAGGCTCAGATAACATCAACTCTACTTCCCGAGGCTCAGATAACATCAACTCTACTTCCCGAGGCTCAGATAACATCAACTCTACTTCCGAGGCTCAGATAACATCAACTCTACTTCCCGAGGCTCAGATAACATCAACTCTATTTCCCGAGGCTCAGATAACATCAACTCTACTTCCCGAGGCTCAGATAACATCAACTCTACTTCCCGAGGCTCAGATAACATCAACTCTACTTCCCGAGGCTCAGATAACATCAACTCTACTTCCCGAGGCTCAGATAACATCAACTCTACTTCCCGAGGCTCAGATAACATCAACTCTACTTCCGAGGCTCAGATAACATCAACTCTACTTCCCGAGGCTCAGATAACATCAACTCTACTTCCCGAGGCTCAGATAACATCAACTCTACTTCCCGAGGCTCAGATAACATCAACTCTACTTCCCGAGGCTCAGATAACATCAACTCTACTTCCCGAGGCTCAGGTAAGAGAAGTTAGGACTGAGCAACACAGTCTCCACAGTGTGATAACCCTGGCTTAAGCAAGATTTATTATAATTATTATTATTATTATTATTATTATTATTATTATTAGTAGTAGTAGTAGTAGTAGTAGTAGTATTACTATTATTATTATTGTTGTTATTGTTGTTGTTTTATTGTTATTGTTGTTGTTATTATTAATATTATTGCTGTTATTGCTTTTGTTATTATTAGTATTATTATTTTTATGTGAATCGCTAAATCCCACAGACTCGATTAACATGGAGTGGTGGAGGCTCGATCCTCCGTCCTATATGAGACAACGCCAGCTCGGCTGAAGAAGTAGCGAGACACAGCCGGGCTGAGGCACTAACACGGTCTCCTGACAGTCTCTGAGGGCAAGGTGTCTCATGCAATATATATCAAAGCAACCCGCCTGCTCAACCTGCATTATGCAACACGCAGCAATGAATGCACTAGCGCTTAAATTATGATTCGTGTATAATGGAGCATAAAGAGAGGGACGTGCATTATGTGACATACGTAATGCAGTAGTCGTCATGCAAATTGCATCGTGCCCACCGCATGCAATGAGGTGTATTGTGACGCGCATACAGCAGCGTGCAGCATGAGACATCTGCTGCGTATAGTAGATCCTTCATAATTAAGTTTGAATACTCATCCATATTCATCAGGGAAAAGTTACTGGTGCTGTTTTAAAAGGCAAACACTTGTGGAATACATATAGGAACATACGAAGAGCGCGCGAGCGAGCGCATATACACACACACACCTCCCACAAACACACAACAGGCCAAGTGTCTATCGACAAGTGCCTTTGACAACTAGTAACTACAACCAATAAGTTAATAGTAACTTCTAGTAACTACTACTACTACTACTACTACTACTACTACTACTACTACTACTACTACTACTACTACTACTACTACTACTACGTCATCTCCCTGGCTTACGTGATATTTGTCTGGTTTGCTTTGAAAGAAAAGGTCAACTGAAAATTAAACCCATGTCTTTCACACGTTCCTCTGATTGTGTTCGGTGATCTTGTGTTTTGTATACGGTGTCTCTCCTGAGTTCTTCACTCATTCCATATCTAAGTAGCTGGAACTTGTCGCTATCAAACGTCATGTTATTCCCCACTGCCCACTGGAAGACTTTCTTTATATCTTCCAGCATTTCTATTCGTGTCCTCTACCAAGGTGGATTTTCCAAATGAAGATACATAACAGTGGGCGAGTGTCTTTTTTTTTTTCTCTCTCTCTCTCTCATGCCCACTATGAAAGACAACTAACGAGAGGGAGAGTGACACATACATGAGAGAAAGATCCCAGATTTAAGGAACAAGAGGGGTGGAATCCGATTCTGCGAGTGTATTGGAGAGCTGGGCGGCTTCCTCTAGAGTTATGAGTGTATTCATGACTTAATACCCAGCGGGAGCGGTGGGTGAAGGGCAGAGAGAGACAGCCCGGATACAACACGTCTCTACCGATACGAACACATAAGACAAGAAACAAAACACACACGCAAACACGTTCAGGCGACTCGCTAGAGGATTTGATACTAGTATTCACAACAACAAACAACAATACCATAGATTATACGTTATTTAATTATAATAATAATAATAATAATAATAATAATAATAATAATAATAATAATAATAATAATAATAATAAATAATTATTATTATTATTATTATTATTATTATTATTATTATTATTATTATTATTATTATTATTATTGGGCGTGGCTTTCCGAGACACAGGGCGTGGGAGAACGATGTCGTTACTGGGCAGCATAACTCGGGGCACTGAAGACTTTATCTCCCACCATCGACACCTTCACCATGAACAAGAAATAAATGTTGATGAGTTAAACCTGGAATACCAGACATCCCCCTGCCTGCCCTCCCTTCCTGCTCTCCCTGCCTTCCCTCCTCCTCCCTCACCTCCCTGCCCTCACCTTCCCGTCTCCCCCACCCTCCCTCACATGCATACCGCCTGGGCAGTGTGTCTGCTGTATATCTTAATGGTCATCTTTAGTATACATGATATGTTGCTATATTAACGACAGTCCATGTGTATACGGCGAATATTGTCGTCAGCATATTGCATAGGTGTGAGCGAGAGGTGAATTGTGGATGGTGATTGTGAAGGATGATGTGGTGGTGATGGTGGTGGTTATTGTTGTAGTGGTGATGACTGACAAGGAGAGGAAAGAGGAACAAGAAGAGGAAGAGGAGAAGGAAGAGGAGGAGGTGGCAGTATCAAGGTCGGGAGTGTAGCATGAACTGTCCTCATTTTGTCAGTGGTGGTGATAGATTGGTGGTGTTAGACCAGTGTGATGATGATATATGAGTAGTGCTATAGCAGTGGGTGGTGAGAGATGGGTGATATAGCAGTGGGTGGTGAGAGATGGGTGATGCTATAGCAGTGGTGTTGAGGAATAGATGGTGCTAGATCAGTGTTGTGGTAGCTGTGACAGATCACCCCGTTCTCTTAACTACAGACATCATGGCACTGTCGTAAAAAGAAGTCAAATGGGTAACTGTTGACGGCATCTTGAACAAGTGATATATGACATATCGATGGGTAAGCCAGACAGCTGGTGACAACATGCCAGAAGGTAGTGAGCTCAGCCTCATGCTAAAGAATGTCTAATTCAGCATTCTACTTTACCTTATTACAGAATCCCATTATTACACAGATGAATATAACATAACGTTCACTTATATAAGAGTGAGAGAGAGAGAGAGAGAGAGAGAGAGAGAGAGAGAGAGAGAGAGAGAGAGAGAGAGAGAGAGAGAGAGAGAGAGAGAGAGAGAGAGAGAGAGAGACGAGATGCCAAGTTTGTAGCAGCTGTGATGACAGGATATATATATGGTTCCGAGTAATGTGAGATATAGCTCTACTACTGAAGCTGGCGTGAAGATGGGAGAGATTCAGCAGATGAAGTCGAAATCCTTGAGGTAAAATCTATCTCTGCAGTTAATATCAACAACCACATGGTAAATCTTGCAAGCAAGGCAACCAAACTCTACGGCACCAAGGGGCCTCACTTACTGGGTCCCAGAGGCTGCAAAACTTGTATGCATAAATCTCTTGGATCGCTTGTCCCCTGCATTTCTCCTCCGGCTTTTGGAGAATGTAAAATCGGACCACGCAAGACGACTTATATCTCTCTCTCGTCGATTCAGCCAGGCTGGACCTATCGTTCCGCCAGGGCCTCAACAGCGTAGATACGAAGGTGACCTTACTATTATGTATAACGCTTATGTTCTTGTTGTTGTTGGGGTTTATAGGGCTACTGGTAGCGTACGCCGTATCAAGCCCAACGCTTATGTTCTCAAGGTTATCTACCTGGCCCAACTTCCTGGACAGATGACAACTACTGAACCACAAGACTATCAAAAATTTCGATCCTTGCTGCGCAACTCTCAAGGCCATCAATCCACCAGCAATCATTGATTCCTCGACGAATTTTCCTTTGCAACAAGTTTTTAAAACATACTTTAGACCAATCAAATAAATTTTCCCTGCTACCTGTATGTGTGTTATTTAGCATTACCTAAAGTACACACACGCAGAAGAATTGAAATATGGCGAATGCTAATACTAGGCTATGAAATCATCTGAGGTAGGACCCATAGGTGTAAGAAAATGAAATGAGAGGCGGAAAGAGAGGTGTAACACTTCTTCCTACACTTAATAAACTGTTACACTTCCTCCTCCTCTTCTTCCTCCTCCTCTTCTTCCTCCTCCTCTTCTTCCTCCTCCTCTTCTTCCTCCTCCTCTTCTTCCTCCTCCTCTTCTTCCTCCTCCTCTTCTTCCTCCTCCTCTTCTTCCTCCTCCTCTTCTTCCTCCTCCTCCTCGTCCAAGCCAGACTTTCCAACAGGCGCTGTCTTGGCCGGAAATGAGCTTTCTCCTGAGACGCTGCAGAATTAGCCGGTGGCGGCGCAAGGAGCAGGGGTTGGGGTGTTTTAGAGGAAGAGAAGGAGAAGGAAAGCTGAGGGGAAGGCAGGGAGAGGGAGTGAAGGTGTTGGAGGGAAAGAGAGAGAGAGAGAGAGAGAGAGAGAGAGAGAGAGAGAGAGAGAGAGAGAGAGAGGAGAGAGAGAGAGAGAGGAGAGAGAGAGAGGAGAGAGAGAGGGAGGGAGAGAGAACTGTAACATTACTTCCTCTTCACATTGTTGCTGTTGATGTGTCTGCTGTTACTAGAAGTGTTAATAATTTCTGCTTCTGCAGGAGCTACTGCTGCTGCTGAAACGTCGACTTCTGCAGACTCTTGTACTGCTACTGATGTTGATGCGACTGTTGCTGGAACTGCGGCTGCCGCTGCTGGCATTTCTGCTCCTGTTGCAGGAACTTCTGCTGCTGTTTTTGAAGTTGCTGGAGAAGCTGATTATGTTTCTCACAGAAGTCTATTAATTAAGCTTGTAGCATAAAATTTACCATCTCAAGGCTGGTGTTTCTTTTACCCAGTAAATTTCTTTAGCTAATACCTGGTCTCAATTGTTTATCACCATCTAACCCAGAAAATACCCAGCCTGGATGAAATGACGAATTCCCGTCAAGCTACAGAACAAAGTTTCTAATGAAGCAACGTTTCATGAATTCATTAAAGCTCTATACAGAGCGAAACGTCGTCCCAAACAAAGATTGTTCTACAATTTGTGTCTGATAATGCACGGAGTGGATGTTGGTCAGTAATTTAACAGATCCTGTCTATCGTCTACTGGGTAAAATTAGTTAAAGATTAACTGTTTTTTTTGTCTGGTAGCTGTACCGTAACCAGTGACATGTACGGTATATGTGCACAGGTACTCAGGGTGAATGCTAGAGGCAGGTACTTGTGGAGGCGGCGGTGGTGGAGGAACCGCCTGCGGCAGCGGAAGGCTTGTGGTCTCCGTCGGGCAGTCACCCCCTGCCCTCCACCAACTGTTGCCCCCAACACCACCTTCAACACCTCCAACAACCCCACCCACAACGCGACTATCAATCCTTCCCACAACAACTTCAACACCTCTAACAACACCACCTTCAACACCTCTCTGTCAACACCTTCAACACCATCCTCAACATCTCTCTGTCAACACTACTCACAACACCACCTTCATCACAACCTTCAACATCACCACCACGAACTGGAGGAAAAAAAGACACGTTGCAGCTTTAACAAGCACAACGTTCCGCTCTCTTAGAGCTTTCGCACGTCTTAATAAAGCTCTAGCAGAGCGAAATGTTGTCCCAATAAAAGTTCCTCTGCAATGTGTTTATTTTAGCATTGCCGGCGGTGCGACATTCGGATAGAGAACCACTGTCGTCATAAACTTTTCAACTCCCACCAGCCCTCGCAACGACACCAGTTCAACCATCAGCACGACCATCAGCACGACCATCAGCACGACCATCAGTACTGCCCTTCATCTCACGAGCCTCGAAGACGACAGGCGGCGCCCCACTCCACAAAGATGGCAACAAAACAGTCGCCGAAGAATCTACTGACCGATAACACTAACGATTTTTTTTTATCAAAGCCTTTAGAAGATTTCTCAACACATGGAAACGCATTAGTTACACACAAGAGACAGTGAATCTTCCCTCTAGTCTTCATCTTCCTCATAGACGATACTAGAGTTTGCACAGCAAAATCTTCAAGCCGATGTAAACAGTCTTCTAGTAGACCACCGAAAATATGAGATAAGATTCAGCGAAGAAAAATCACCCACCGATGCCTGTCTTCAAGAAGGAACTTAAAAAAAAATTCAAGCAGTTCTTGATCAGCCAGGCTATGGCGTCTACGTTGATTCGCGATCCGCGAAAGACTAGCGTCTCGTCAGACCAAGCCGTGAAGCAGGAGGCCTGGTCGAAGTTCGAGCTACGGGGGCGATGATTCTCGAGACTATCGGCAGGTACACGCCGCCCAGTGGCGGCGTGTACCAGTTTTCCGGGGGTCAACGCCCCCGCGGCCGGGTCCACGACCAGGCCTCCCTGCAGAACGACTTACAAGTGACAGGCAGCGCTGCAAGAGGAACAACATTACGTAGCAGCGGGATGCTGATGGAACCATCACAACCGCTGTGCGATCATTCTTCTTCTTCTTCATCTCTTCTCGCAGCATCTCATCTCGCTTGTGACGGTTAGTTCGTCAGGAAATAAAAGGGAAACTGTCTCCCGAAGAGGCACTTTGTCAGTTGATGACCCTCTTACAGCGATTAAGCATCTCCTGGCTAATCTGTGCTGGATATCACTGATGAAACATCCACTGGCCTATTGGAGATACAATAGGTTTACGCATCTTCTAAAATCAGATTTACCGAGGTCGCTGCGCGATCCCACAAAGATATTGTACTGTACCTCAGTGAATGCGATTGGAATAGTGCAGAGTACAACATAAGTCTCTAATGAAATTAAATATTAGCAGTGAATATTTTATGTGAATCAGAAGAGACAGTCGGTAGTTATCGAATAGAAACTAATATCCCAATTGTTTCATTAAAAAAATGGCAAATAAGGACCTACACAGCTCGAAACTAATAAAAAGCAGCTCAAAGCAATTCAGCGCAGGAAAAGCTTGCACGAAGTCTCCACTTAGTCGCTGTTCGAGTCCTCATGAGAACATCGTGTTAAAGACTCATAGAAAACATCTTATTAAAGACTCACAGAAGACAATCTGTTGAAAGACTAAAGGAAATACAGTTTATGGACATGTTGAAGAAGACACAGTGACGATATCTTGTCCAATATTCAATGAGCAACGAGACAACACATCTTAACTCTTGTGATGACGCTTAACTTATTTGCATTGGCATCTTTAAAAAGAAAGTGAAGACAATATGTTAAGAACACGGGGAAAACAGAGGTGATGAAGACTGAAAATAACGTGTTAAAACCATAGAAGGAATAGTGTGTTAAGGACGCAGTGTGAACAGTGTATTAAAGACACGGTGAGAGCAGTGTGTTAATGAAACAGTGAAGGCAACTGTGTGAAGCTAAACTCCTGCTGGGTATCGTGACTCCATCAGAGGTTGACGGTACCCACGTGGCCAACATCACCACCACGTTGCTGCCTAAGATCAACTGATCCAGTGTGACCCTTGAGATACCATACTTGTTACCTGAGCCTTGATGATCATCAGACCTGTGTGTATGTGTATGTGTGTGTGTGTGTGTGTGTGTGTGTGTGTGTGTGTGTGTGTGTGTGTATGTGTGTGTGTGTACTGAAGGCTATTGTCAGTTTTAAGCTATAGTGCAAAGCTGAGTTGGGACTTGAGGCGGGTTTATTGTTGCTCTTTGCAAGGTGTAACTCTCAAGGCTGAGATTTTGTTCCTGCTATCAGCTTCTCCAAATTACCTCAACATCAAATAAGATGACAATTTAGCTAAAGAAAGTCCCCTGAAGGAAAATGTAGAATATAACTTAGGTAAACCTGTGTCATACATTAGTTATAATTTTAGAAGAGAAGTAAATAATGAATCTGGATGTCATAGACATGCAGTTAGAAGCCTGAGTAGATTTTTCACTCACTATGATAATAAGAACGTATATAAGTATATTTACGGAACTACTTGCAATGTGAGAAGACTGGCTGATGTAGTAGCCAAGCTAAGGCTTGGCTACAAGTACCTCTGGCAGTAATGCAAACGCATAGATGATGATCAAACTAAGCGAAATGTACAAGGTCAGCCTTATGGTCAGTTTAAGGCTATGTGATATGTCAAGGTATCTCTTTAAAAACAATAAAGTTTCCGGACATATTAAGCAAATATAAACTTATTTGAAACAGATAAGACGCAATCTGTAGATATATACATAAAAGACCAAGTTCCTAGGCCTTTTGTGTATCCATATGCTCTTGCGCTACCGTCCACAGGATGCTATGGGGAGCACAATAAACTAGCCACTTCGGAGGCACAATCTAAAATTTAATCCCTATTCCCTTCTGTGTCAGCCTGTGAAAGTGACAACACACGCAGCTGTACACCCATTTGTACGTGTGCTTCCCTAAGGGAGTTAAACACCTTCAAAATCCCACAAAGATCATGTGTCAAGAACAAGTAGAAATACATACGTTTTACTATATCCTTCTCGCTAAGAGGTAATTCTCTCCAATTTACGACGAGGTCACAAATTATTTCCTAGAGAGAGAGGTCACTCTTTCTCTCCTGGCAAGGAGGTCACTCTTTATTCCCTGTCAGCTATGTCGCTCATTCTCCTCTGAGAGTCCATCCTTTCCTTATGGAAGTGGTCACTCTTTCCTGGCAATACGGTCACTCTTTGTCTCCTGGTAATGAGACCACTCGTTCTCTTCTAGTAGCGAGGTCACAGATTCTCTCCTGGCGAAATCGTAAACCTGGAGAATGTATAGAGAACTTTCACTGCCAATATACTCTCAGTCAAGCTCCTAAAATAACGTGAATGCCCGAGGTCTCCTAAAGTGCATTCCTGGAACGTAAGACAGGAAGATGCATCTTAACACCTGGAAAGTTCTCATGGGACTGGTCCCAAATCTGCGCACCGAAATTATTTCCTACGAAAGCAAGAGTTTTGGTAGATAGTTCATAATATCCCAACTGAAAAGAATAAGGCACTGAGTACACGAAGAAGAAAATAAAAAGGTGCTTAAGGAGGAGGAATTTTAAGCAGCCTGCTTCCTGCTGATGGTGACCCATTGTTTCCTCTATTCTATGCCATCATGTCTGCCACACATCCCACCTCTATTACTCCATCTATGCCACCTACCACACACTGTTTCATCATCCCTGTCACCTACCACACACTGTTTCATCATCCCTGTCACCTACCACACACTGTTTCATTATCTCTGCCACCTACCACACACTGTTTCATTATCTCTACCACCTACCACACACTGTTTCATTATCTCTGCCACCTACCACACACTGTTTCATTATCTCTACCACCTACCACACACTGTTTCATTATCTCTGCCACCTACCACACACTGTTTCATTATCTCTGCCACCTACCACACACTGTTTCATTATCTCTGCCACCTACCACACACTGTTTCATTATCTCTACCACCTACCACACACTGTTTCATTATCTCTGCCACCTACCACACACTGTTTCATTATCTCTGCCACCTACCACACACTGTTTCATTATCTCTACCACCTACCACACACTGTTTCATTATCTATGCCACCTACCACACACTGTTTCATTATCTCTGCCACCTACCACACACTGTTTCATTATCTCTGCCACCTACCACACACTGTTTCATTATCTCTGCCACCTACCACACACTGTTTTCATTATCTCTGCCACCTACCACACACTGTTTCATTATCTCTGCCACCTACCACACACTGTTTCATCATCTCTGCCACCTACCACACACTGTTTCATTATCTCTACCACCTACCACACACTGTTTCATTATCTCTGCCACCTACCACACACTGTTTCATTATCTCTGCCACCTACCACACACTGTTTCATTATCTCTGCCACCTACCACACACTGTTTCATCATCTCTGCCACCTACCACACACTGTTTCATTATCTCTGCCACCTACCACACACTGTTTCATTATCTCTGCCACCTACTACACTTCTGCTCCTTCATCTCAGCCATCTACCACATCTTTCTGCCACCTGCCAGACCTTCTCTTTCCCAGCTGTATCCCCTACTTTTATCTCTACTTCCATCCCTTTCACTCCATCACTCTACCCCATCAATCTTCCTCCCTTACTGACCCTCCATCGCCCTCCATCACTGCTCTTCTTTTCACTTCGTCTCGTTCTCCATCACCGCCCCCATCACCCCATCAATGCTGCCTCTCACCCCACCACCTCCACCCCCAACACCACTCCTTCGTCCCACAAACTTACCTCACCACCATCCAGCTCTGCGACAGAGAAATATTCACACAAAAAAATAATTTCTCGTGTGTACGGGACAAGGACTTCCGAGGGATGGTAATTCCCAAGTAGCAGTAACAGTAGCTGTGCTGGAACGAAGACTTGGAATCTGTCGTAGCTACTGAACCTTTAATGGAACACTTGACGATATCCTCATTGCCCTACTGAAGTCTCCAAGAACAGGATGACACTGCTGAAGTCTACCAGCACAGGCTGACACTGCTGAAGTTTACCAGCACAGGCTGACACTGTTGAAGTCTACCAGCACAGGCTGACACTGCTGAAGTCTACCAGGACAGGCTGAAGTCTCCCAGGTCAGACTGAAACTGGGTACGGGAGTAAATTCTCGGGTAGTTTTGGGTAGGGGTGGTTTTGATAAGGATTTGCCTTGTATGGGCCAGTAGGCCTTCTGCAGTGTTCCTCCATTCTTATGTTCTTATGTAAAGTCTCCCAGCTTCAGTAGTATCAGCTCAGGCTAACGCTACTGAAGTCTCCCAGCTCAGGATGACATTACTGAAGTCTCCCAGCTCAGAATGACACTACTGAAGTCTCCCAGCTCAGACTGACACTACTGAAGTCTCCCAGCTCAGCATGACACATTTCAACACCGCGTATTAAACCATCCTGTGTTATAGAATAACAGGGAAACAGAGCTAGCGTTTATTCTCACTGTGTAATTATCATATAGAATAGGGCAGCAGCAGCACACTGCTGTTTCATCTATGAGCTAGACCTCCCTCACCCTCCACCACCAAGACCCCCCAACAACACTCCACCGACAACACCACCTCCACTATCACCCCGTCACTCCACTACTTCCATCATTACCCCTCTCATTTCTCCACTACCATCACCCCTTCCCCTCACCTTACCACAACTTCCATCATTTCTCCACTACCATCACCCACTATTTCTATCATTCCCCCACTACTTCTATCACCCCACCACTACTTCCATCATCCCACCACTACTTCCATCATCCCCCCACACCACTTACTGTATAACCTCCCCCCCTCACTCCACACTCTCCATTATCCCACCCACCCACACCTTCCAACACTCCCCATCCCCCACCATCCTCACTCCATCACCACCTCCATCCATAACACTTGCCCCACCCCTCAAAACACCACTGATTAACTGGGAGCAAAGACAGCAAAACTAACTTTCTTATCCACAAAAATCAGGCCCCGGCCAATCTGAGCCGCCCTCCAGAATGTACAGAATCAATTTGCGTAGCAATTACTGCCAGGTCACGCAAGATTTTTCTTCCCCTTGCAATATTTTCGAGGTTTGTTTTGTCCGTTACCGAGAGTCTGAGGTTTTGTTGTGTTGATTAACGTTGTTTTTAAGTTATGTGTGGTGGAGGTGCTTGGTGGTAAGAGTGGTGGTAATGGTGATTGTGGGGTGGTTGATAATGGTAGTGGTTGTGGTGGTGGTGGTGGTGGGTGAGTTACATATTATCGGCAACCCTATGTATGTCTGCCACAACGGCAGACACCTACTTGCCATACTCCGTAGCCGAAAGGGGTGGAGCTGCCAGCCACAGGGAGACCCAGAAGACTCGCAAATATGAAGACCTTCCCCCTTGCTATAACTTCATCCCAATAGGGTCGGAGACCCTTGGAGCATGGGGCAAGTGTGCTCTAAAGTTTCTCAAAGAGCTGGGTGAAAAACTCATCATAGAAACCAAGGACCACAGGGCGACCAACTTCTTCTTTCAGAGACTCAGTGTTGCGATCCAGAGGGAAAATGCCTGCAGCATTCTGGGCACGCGGCCCACTGCCGGGGAGCTGGACGAAGTATTTGACATGTAGCTCTGAGCTGTTATCTATGTTGTTTTACTCCCTATTGTATTCTTGTCAATGTATTTTGTCTTGAAATAAAGTTTATACACAATTAAAAGATGGGGTGGTAGGGGAAGCGCAATATTCAAATGGCTTCAGAAAGAAATCTAAATATTCTTCCTTGAAGCCTTTTATCCACTTCTCCGAGGTTATGGGTCCCACAATTTACACCAGAGGTGGACCCCATCCTATATATATATATATATATATATATATATATATATATATATATATATATATATATATATATATATATATATAGTATATATATATATATATATATATATATATATATATATATATATATATATATATATATATATATATATATATATAAAATTTCTTTCAAAAGTAATTTTTTTATAAATTACGAACAACAGTGGAGAAAACATCGATCCCTATAGCACGCCACTAGTGGCTGTGTGTGTGTATTTATACGCTTGTGCACCTACAAATACATGTAAATAACTCATATATTTGGTTAAGACGCCTGGCGCCGCCCAGGACGACACACACACACGCAGTCTCCCAAGTAAAAAGTATTTTTTTTTTCCAATAAATCAAGAGGAGCCTTTTAAAGCCTATAAAATATTAGTGGCCCATAAAATCGTGGAGCACGAGGGTAGAGACCGAGACCTCCATGGTTAATTAATAAATAATCATTAGGGTTATTACGATGGAGGGCTTCACTGTGGAGCCTCAGAAGAGAGACTATTACCCAGGGTAAGCTGCTTGCTCTCTCAGGTAAGTGATTTAGTCAGGTGCTTAAAACTTTTTTTTTAATAGTTTTTTTTAATTGCTTATGAAAGGTCGTCCCGACATGCAAAATTTGTAGCGTAGTTTATGTATCGTAAATCATTGCTGAAATAAATTTATTTTAAATAATAATAATGAAGAAAGTAATTATAATGATAAAATGATAATGAAAAATAGAAAATAATGATAAAAATATTGAAAAATAAGTAATAAAAATAATACCAATAATAATAATAATAATAATAATAATAATAATAATAATGTCGTGTCAGTATCATATATACACTTGTGTAGTGTATCAGCATTCATCCCACTTATACAGCTGGTCCCTTTGCGTGTGACGTCACGATACCCGCTGACGTCAGAGGCTCAGCGCATGTGCATAGGCTCAGATAGGCGTACACTCTCAGTAGCGACAGACCTATAACTGGACAGACGTGGCTGGACTCTCCTACTCATACCGTAAATATACCGTAACCATCCTACAAGGAGTGTCTATGTCTACCTAAATATCTCTCCCAAGACCCACACAACAATAATATTATTATTATTATTATTATTATTATTATTATTATTATTATTATTATTATTATTATTATTATTATTATTATTATTATTATTATTATTGTTGTTGTTGTTGGTATAGTAATAATAGTATTATTATTATTTTGGGGAAGCGCTAAGGCCGTAGTGAACATAAACCACCTGAGGAATGCTTGTTAATTATGTTTGATCCGGGGAAGGGGCAAGAAACACGAGTTCCTTTGATCAAGAGGACTTGACTAACAACATGACACCACCTTGAGGGTTAAACTATGTATAGTCTTCAATAAAATGTAATATTTATTATTAAACTTAGAGGTGGGGGCCAGGAACTGAGTCTCGACCCCCTCCTTCTCCCTGGTCTCTCACTCCAACACTTCACACTCTCCCCAACCCTCCTTCATTTTCCCATTCCCTCCTTACATTCTCCCCTTTCCTACACTCTCTTCTCCCCTCTCCACACTCTTCACTCCCCACTCTCTCCCCTCTCATCTCTCTCTTCCCTCCCCTCCACACCAAGAGCTGTAGTTGTTCACGCTAATTGCTTCCATTTTATTGGTCCTCGTGTCTCCTGGAACTGCTCGCCTGATGGCTTCTCTGGAAAGTCTATCAAGACCTTTTGGGTCTGGACCTCAGAGAAGAGGAAAGAAAGACGACCGTTTGGTTAATTGGGTTTAAAGCCTATCGACTACAGGAGGTTACTAAGGCTGCATGGAGCCCGTTCACCGCCATTCAGGGATACAGGGGGGTGCCCCGCTTATACAGCAGGTTAAGTTAGGTTCTACGCTGCTGCTGTAGAATAAAAGTCGCTGTAAAGTGAAACTTTTTTTTTTCGCTTTCAAATGCATATAAAATGCTGATAACATATTTATACAATCATATATTAAGTGAGCAATAAAGCTAGGCCTAAAAAATGCATATGCGGTATACATATTACCTTAAAATATTTTTGGCCTTAGCTTAGAGAGTGGTGAATATATTTATTGTGGGAATATTAGGTATTACCAGGAAAGGAAGGCCTCGTATGATGATAAAAATGATCTGATTTCATATTTTTAAGTGTATATTACAAATCAGCATCAAAAATAGTACCCCTGGTGTGATTTTAAGTAATTTTGAAAACCCGGCCGAAAAAATGGCGAAAAACGCTGAACTATAGTCCAGGGATTTTTGGGGCGAAAAAAACTTTTTCTCTCAGAATGGCAAATGGTCATGATGACAATATTTGTTGGATCTATTGCTCCCTTCAAACATGAAAAAATCCTGTATATACAACTTTCATGGAAGGTTATGAGTAGTTTTTATAAGATAAGAATGGGTATAATTGAAAAGCGCTGCATTAGCGAGACGTTGTGAGGCGAAATGCTGTAAACTGGAGCCTGCCTACACTTAATTCCCTAAAAATGGCGATGAAGTATCTCTCAGTTGTATATACCCTGAGAGAGACACACCTTGCGGTGTATACCTCTCAGTGTATACACCCTGAGAGATACACACACCTCTCGGTGTACTACTACTACTACTACTGCCAGTAATAGTAATAATAATTATAAGAGAGGTGGTATACAGAGCATATGTGTGATTTATCATCAACAAAGTCATGGTAAGTCACGAACACTGTGAAGGACTTAACTTGTTCTAAATTAGTCACAGTTTTATATTTCAGCTGCGGCAGTCACGTGACTGAAAAGTTGATTAAGCACACATCAGGGGTTATTATTAAAGTCCATTCCTGTTGGAAAGGTCAGACATGTGTACAGTAATGGGTAGCGTAAGGCTATGTGAGAGTTACAAGCTCGTGAAACTAATATAATCGGCGCTTAAAGACTGTGTATGTTGCAATTCTTTGTCTGCCAAGGTTGCACCTTATGGAACACAGAAGAGTGTTGAAAGCTCTGCAGTCCACAAGGGAGTGAGGGCTACAGGGCACTCAATCCCAAAACTACAAGGGCTGCAAGGTTGAAAGCTCAGAAAGTTGAATGCGATACAGAGATGTAAATTATTATTTCCTGGGAGAAACCCTAGAACCATCAGCGTCATACAACGCCTGGGCAATGGGAAGTAATTATGCATGATCTAGGGGGAAAAAGGGAAGGTTACTCCGTTTCCTTGACTCGAGAGCCTTTCACCGGCATCAAGACAACCCCTTCCCCCCATCCTTGAGGCAACAAAGTTCATAAAGCTTTACGACGTTTACAGTGGTAAAACAGGCAAAGGCACAGTAACAGCTGAGGTGATACGACAACTTCACCTTTGGTATGACGAAGTGGCGCTTAAACGTAACGAGAGTCCTTGAGCAGCTGTGTTTATAGTCTGAACCTTTTCTATGTATCAAGAATAAGTTTTTATTGGGACAGCATTATGTGTGTGTGTGTGTGTGTGTGTGTGTGTGTGTGTGTGTGTGTGTGTGAATATAATGCAATGGAATTTTAGAACGCTTTTAAATTTGGTAATTAAATCAAGACTTGATGATAATATTCTATATTGGGAATGTTCGGTGTTGTCCCTTTTTGAGTTTCTGAACAAGAAACCTCGACTGATCCTGTGTCGCGGGGCTTTATCTGCCCGGCTCTTCTAGATTATTGGAATGAAATTGCGTCACACTTCGGCACACTACGTCACTCTGTGGCACACTGTGAAGACAATGTATTTGAAGATCTCCGTGGGTTCCTGAAGGTGGCTATGGTACCTCTCTTCATATTCACTCTATCGGAGACAAGTGTCGGTTCTTGTAAATGCAGATGTGTAGTCTTACACTATGTCCAGGACAGCATGAGCACTCAGTGTGGCCGCCGTCGGGGCCGCCGTCGGGGCCGCCGTTGGGGCTGCCGTTGGGGCTGCCTTGAGCTGTACTTGGGGCTGCATCGCCGAAGTTTCCCATGAAGTCGACTGTGGCGAGGTCTCTCTCGATCGCATCATTGACCTCTGCATGTCTTACATTCTTTTCAAAATAGTTCTCCAGAAACCCGCACTTAGAAACCTCATAACGACGTTTCGCTCCTACCTTGTGACTTGACAAATAAAAGAACTTTCGGTAAAATTGTTCCATCCAGAGAATTGTGATCTTTTTTTTTTAATCCTTTTCAATATACTATTCATAAAAAATATATAAATATTTGGAGAAATACCAACACGTTTTTTTACAGGCAATTTAGATTTTTTACACTGTAAAATTGCCGATAAAAACACACTTGTTTACAGGAACTTGTAGTCGAGTAGACATTTCTGGGTTGACTTGTACGGAAGGCGAACACGACACGAACACGGAACACCCAGTCCTTAAGCTGCGTAGCAACTTCATTAAGCTTCAGCACAGTGATAAACTATTAGGTATAAAATAAAAGTAAATTAAATCCAATAGTAGTGTGGCAGTGCGGGTGACCACTTGCCCTGGAGTGGTCAATGTGCCAAGCGACTTTTATAGATCTGAGTTACCACTTATAACGAATAGACTAGGATACCAGGACAGAATAAAAGACCTAGTGAACCCAATTGGCAGTAGAAAACACAAGGATAGTGATCTAAGAAAATGAAAGTGGTCTAAAACGGGCATCGCATGGCAGTATAGGACTGAGTGGTGTGCTTTAGTCATACGCCTGGCAGTGCTGAAGTCAGCCACGGAGGCCACCATACACACCCATAAAAACACCATATACACCATACCACAATATCCTGTCTAGACCAGTGTGGGGATCTCAGTGAGAATAATACATTAAAATGTATATAGGACTGATCAGAGAGGAATAAATATAGAGAGTTATACAGTGAGCAAACAGAAATAAATACATATTATAACAATAATATAATATAAGGTGTAGTAAGTCTCCATAATCAGTACATCCCACATATACTAATACAAATAGGATACAGGCAGAATGGCAGTACAGTATATCTGTGGGACTTGTGAAAAGGCTCTTGGGAAAAGATCTAGAATCACATGCAACCTTGCTTTTCAAAACATCATGTCACATGTTCAAAATTAACACAGTAACAAGAAGTGAATCCGTCTAGAAAGGTGTTTCTGGATCTGCAACAAGGATTTGGAACTATGGACAGATATCAGGAAAGCACTCAGGGGGCTAATAAACAATAAGCATGAAGAAAAGAGGAACTATTGAATAGTCTTCCCGGATATAGAACTTGGGAAG